>APFE031567266.1:6287-19526 GCA_000404065.3 Pinus taeda | reverse complement strand
CCACCCCACGCCTCTCCATTATACGCCATACGTTAAAGGTGAGACCAGTGGGGATCGAACCTGCCCGTCCACGTGGGTCGACCCCCACCGAGTGGCCTCATATGATGTACCAATGGTCCAACAACGAAACATTAACACCTCATGCCATAAATATAAATGTGCTACCCAAAACATAAATGCGCTACAGAGGTTATGGGGACAAGCCGCCCAATGTGGAGCCGACCCCCCCAAAACAGTAATGTTTACGGGTTTTTGAAAATGGTAATATATTAAAATGGGAGGGGTGGGGATTGACCACCTAACCCCTCCTCAACAAACTACTATTATTACCAATGCACCAACAGTGCTTTTTGTAAACTCTGCCCTTAAAATGATATAAATCTGTCATTTCATCAGTGCAACCAAGGATGGAGGAACCAGGAGTGGGCACGGAAATCGAGGAAAATTTTTAATTAATTTATTTGCAGGTAGAACCATGATTGAGCGAAATTTCTAGGAGGGTGAAATTTTTGCAGTGTTCAAATTGGACAAATTTTATGTCGATCTTACACCTTTCAGTGACATGAACTCGATGGCGCAGTCAGTTTCCTGACCTGAGCAGCAGATTTTTAGAGGACCCAAAGGAGGGAATCTTTGAGGAATCTAGGGGGAATCTAAAAGATTCCTTCAACCCCAGATTTCCACTTTCTTAGAATTCATAATTTGATAGTCGATTTTGTACTATTCAATGCCACAAATTTGATGGTGTGTTCAGATTTTCTATTTGCTCATTTCATTTTTCGTCCACTTTTCTAAGTGGAATGCAGGTGTCAGCATTCAATGTGCGAGCAGTCCTTTCCATGCGATTCGATGTCGCGAGATTGATGGTGCAACCAGCTTCAGTAGTTTGACATCCTTTGCTTTAGATGGCCCTAGGTTGTGAGGTATATGCAGTGTGTTCATGTACTTCTTTTGTTATGCATTGTGCTGCACAGATCCCTATTTGATGTTTGATGTGGGATCTTATTTCTTAATTGTTTTCATGATTCTTGCTTGATTTGATGCAGAATCATTTGTGTGATGTACTTGTTGTCATGATTCGTCATGTTTTGTTTGAGATCCCTTTGTCATTATGTTGATGGGATACTCATGTGTCGCCATGTATGATTGCATTGAAATCCCTTTTATGCCATTTTGGCGGGATGTTCATTATCATCATGCATGAGTTTGTATCATACTGATAGGAGTCCTTTTAACTGAGAGTTCCTGTAGCAGAAGATCTCTTGGAGCCACTCCTCCATGAGGGAATTCTCCTTGTATTATAGTGACATCACCTATTATGTACTTCATCACTATTGACAGCACTTAATGTAGCGGCCTACACCATCTTGACACCAAGGCCTGGAGACATAGTCCCTCCTGGACAAACTCCGTTATCAACGTCTTGTTATTTTATGTTGCTGATGATTGTCATGTTCCTTCTTCTTTACAGCATGCACATGTATTCAGTTATGTTCTTTCAAAATTGCAATTTAACACATCACCGAAGTAAAAGGTCTTGGAAGGGTCCTTTGTCACACCCGGACCTAGATCAAGTGGTATCAGAGTGGTATTTGTGTGGATGTGAATTGCAAGCGTGAATAATGGAATGTGCAGTGACAGAGGATGAAAAAGCGATGTACAAGACCATGATCAAAATTTCCAAAAGGGTGGAAATAATGTATGAAACTCTACAAAAAGAGACAGAGGAAAAGGAGCGATTGCAGCTTCAGTTGCAAGCCACAGAAGAGTCCCTGGAAGAACTGAAGCACAACAACCAGAATCTTCAAACAGAGAATGTTGAATTGAAGATGCAGCTATAGGAAGAGAAAGAGGAAAAACATAGTTTGCGACGATAGCTGCAAGCAAAGGATGAGGCCTTGGAAAAGCTACAGCGTGACCCATGTGAGGTCAAATTTAATTCTCCAAATTCATGTATTATTTCCTTATGATGATTTCACTATTTTTGAAAATCATACCACAGGAATTAGCTCCAAATTGTTGAAGAAAATGGGGTATGAAGGAAAAGGCTTGGTCGTTAATGGCCAAGGCATTGTCAACCCCATCAAAGTAGAAGAATTACCCCGTCAAGCAAGACCTCGGTATGTCAGAAAGGAAGTTGGGGAATGCACCGAGATAGCTAGAATACCACCAACAACAGATGATGAGAAGCCCTCATCAGTTCTTTCCAAATCGACATAGGAGGTAAAAGATGTTGATTTCCTTTCAGTTTCGTCTTCGCATAGTATGATTTATGTTGGAGATGTGGAGTTCCCAATTATAGGGACAAACATGAGGCTCCTTACCAGAACGAGGCACAAGGAGGAAAAAGAACTTGGTGTTAATAACCAAGGCATAACTCAACCTTTGGAGGTTGTGCATAAACATCGATTTGTAGGGTTGAGATACACCGAGGGAGAATGCTCGAAGGTGTCAGATTCTTCTGAGACATCATTGAAATCGTAGAGGAAACAGAATGATGGGAACACATCCCCATCATCCCATGGCAGCACCCATTGTAGGGAGAGAACTGAGGCAAGCTCTTATCGTCGTACTTACACCAGAGACAGCAATGAAAGGTATAACCAGTTTCGATTTTTTAATGTTCATTTCAATTATAATCATGTTTTTAATGATAAGCGTAAAACATGGCATCGAAAAACATGTACCTTTTGTAGATTACATAACCATACATTTTCTAAGTGTTGGAAAAGAATGGTAGCACACAAAAGGATAAGGCGTGAAAGACCCTCTCAACGGCATGTAAAGAAACAGGTTAAGCAAATCTAGAGGAAGAAGATGTATTACAGACATTGCGATAGAAATGGCCATCAAAGAGCCACATGTTGGAGGCTCCATCCAAAGTAGTGCCTTAAAGACAAAGTGTCAGTGCATGAACCAAGTGAAATGATTGTTCGAAAAGAAAAACCACCATAAGGAGGCAACCCATTCACATTGATAAGTGAAAAATGGTTTCTAGATATGTTAGCTTGTCATGGTCATGCTTTTGTAAATCATTTGTTGCATTTTAAAATGTAAAAGTGATGATGTTTTCCATCACTTGTTCAGCAACAATGATGACTGGTATTATTTTGAGTAGCATGATAAATTGTGAAAGTGATGGCGTGTTTCCATCACTTTTCGAAAGAAAAAATAGTGTGTGGCTTATTATTGTAAATCATGTGTTGCAGTGATGATGTGTTTTCCATCACTTGTTGAAGCAACAATGATATGTTGGCCTTGTTTTCATAGTTGGGTTTGGTGTCCATCTTGATGTAATCTTGACCACTGAGTATGTGTTATAAACTCGTGGCAAGTGTGGGATGCTTGGGTCATTAGTTGGTCATAAAAGTCAAGCGTGTAATTTGAAAAATAATGTACTACAGGTTACAGAGGTTGCAGGTGTCAACTCATCACTTAAGGCTTCGAAGAACAAAGGTGAAGGAGATGGAAGAGAGACCTTTCAGGATGCTTGTGATGCAAACAAGGTACAGAGAAGTTGGAGATTATTTTTCATGCTTTTGGAGGACCAAAAGCTCCTCAGTGGGGAGGATTGATCTAGGTGCCTCTAGATACACATAGGACAAAGAGGGCTTATGAAAGCTTGAAAATCAAATTGATCAGACTGCTTTCGAACCAAGACCAAAGTGTAGATCTCATTGTCCTGATCGCGGTGGTGTGAACGGTTCATCAATCTGAGCTTGTATGAGGGAGAACAATCCAGTCAAAGTTTTGGTTGACTTTTTCTGATTGGGCAGGCTTAATGGAGACTTGGAAGTTTTCCGGCCGATGGAATCCGGACAACTCCGGCCAGATTCCAAGCAAATTTGTGGCCTGTTTAATTTGAATCCTTCAATCAAATTTTGGAATTTTTGAAATTGGCCTTATCATTACTAAAAATTAAAAATATATATATATATATGTAACGGAGGTGGTAGGCCACCACCCCCACCACCCCACACCTCTCCATTATACACCATACATTAAAGGTGAGGTCGGTGGGGATCAAGCCTGCCCGGCCACATGGGCTAGCCCCCACCGAGTGGCCTCATATGATGTACCAACAGCCCAACAACGAAACGTTAACACCTCATGCCATAAATATAAACACGCCACCCAAAACATAAATGCGCTATGGAGGTTATGGGGGCAGGCCACCCAATGCGGACCTGACCCCCTCAAAACAATAATGTTTGTGGGTTTTTGAAAATGGTAATATATTAAAATGGGAGGGGCGGGGATTGACCACTCGACCCCTCCTCAACAAACTACTATTATTACCAATGCACCAATGGTGCTTTTTGTAAACTCCACCTGTAAATTGATATAAACCCATCATTTCATTAGTGCACCCAAGGATGGAGGAACCAGGAGTGGACATGGAAAATGAGGCAAATTTTTAATTAATTTATTTGCAGGTGGAACCATGATTGAGAGAAATTTTCAGGAGGGTGAAATTTTTGCAGTGTCCAAATTAGACAAATGTGATGTTGATCTTACACCTCTCAGCGACACGAATCCGATGGCACATTGAATTTCCTGATCTGAGCAGCAGATTGCAGAGGACCCAGAGGATGGAATCTTTAAGGAATCTAGGGGGAATCTAAAAGATTCCTTAAGCCCCAGATTTCCACTTTCTCAAAATTCAAAAATTTGATAGTCGATTTTGCACTATTTTATGCCACAAATCTAATTGTGTGTTCAAAATTTCTATTTTCTCATTTCATTTTTCAACCACTTTTCTAAGTGGAATATAGGATGTGCGAGTAGTCCTTTCCATGCGATTCGACACCGCGAGATTGATGGTGCAGCCAGCTTCATCAGTTTGACATCCTTTGCTTCAGATGGCCCCAGGTTGTGAGGTATATGCAGTGTGTTCATGTACTTCTTTTGCTATGCATTGTGCTACACAAATCCCTATTTGATGTTTGATGTGGGATCTTGTTTCTTACTTGTTTTCATGATTCTTTCTTGATGTGATGCGGAATCTTTGTGTGATGTACTTGCTGTCATGATTCGTCATGTTTTATTTGAGATCCCTTTGTCGTTATGTTGATGGGATACTCATGTGTTGCCATGTATGATTTCATTGAAATCCCTTTTATTCCATGTTGGTGGGATGTTCATTATCATCATGCATGAGTTTGTATCATACTAATAGGAGTCCTTTTAACTGAGAGTTCCTGTAGTGGAACATCTCTTGGAGCCACTCCTACGTGAGGTCATTTTCCTTGTATGATAGTGACATCACCTCTTATGTACATCATCACTATTGAAAGCACTTAATGCAGCAGCCTACACCATCTTGACACTGGGGCCTGGAGACGTAGTCCCTCCTAGACAAACTCCGTTATCAACGTCTTGTTATTTTATGTCGCTAATGATTGTCATGTTCCTTCTTCTTTACAGCATGCACATGTATTTAGTTATGGTCTTTTAAAAATGAAATTTAACACATCACCAAAGTAAAAGGTCTTGGAAGGGTCCTTTGTCACACCTGGACCTGGATCAATTGGTAACTAAAGAAACATCTTAAATTGATAGCAATAGGGAAAAGGTAAATGGACCTAGTTAAACCAGTCAGGACCACCATTTCAACAGAAAAGGAGTTGTTCTAAGGTCCAGACTGGGTGGTCTCCCTTATAATGTTGTAGACAGATAATTCTGAGCCTTCAACATTTTTGGCACTAGAAGGAGGTCCTACGAAAAGTGTATTTGTTGAGTCTCGAATCATAAAAACTATTTTTTTCTAGATGGCTCATACTAAACATTTTGTTTGGAGTTGTATCCCTCAACCCTTGAATTGTAATACTCTGATTGAAATCACAAGACACTTAACGAAGGTAAAATTGAATGGTGAAGGTAATACCTCTGCATTTGAACATATTCTTCAGTTTTCTTTAATTTTTATCTTTCTGGTTTTGATCTTGATGAACTTGTCCTATGCAAGATTTATACAGTGACTCTTACAGGCATTGCCAAACATTGGTGTGAATCACTTCCAGTTGCCTTGATCCATAGTTGGGATGAGTGCACATCGATATTCCTTCATACATTTATGAATTGTACTCATGATTAGGTATGCGAAGAAATTGAGAATTTGAGAAAGTTAGAAAACGAAGACTTAGTTGATTTTGTTCTCAAATTCAAATTGGTATCTTTAAAATTCAATTCTAAACATCAACCTACAAATGAGGAATTTATTGGATGGCTACAATAAGTGCTTTCTCTTCCTTCTCCCTATGAGGAGAATGTATTGGTTGTTGAATGTATGTCTATTTTAAATAGCACGTATGAATTAAATTAAATTAATAATGCACAATCTATGAATGATAAATCCCAGCAATGCATAGACCTACATCTTACTACTAATATTTCTCTTGATAATATTGTTGACACTTCAAATGAATCCACTATTACTACTAATCGAGACAATCGACAGGTGGAAATTATTAATAAAATGATGTGCATTGTATAAATGATACTTTTAATTTATCGCACGTTATTGACCAAACTCAATTGGAAACTCATTATCAGGAAAATGAATACATTCCACAAGAACTTGAAACTGGAAGATGTTTAAATGAAAATAAAACATGTTCTGATAAACAAACTTTCATGTTCATCTCTACAAATATTCATTTCTCCCTTTACCCATATTTGTTCAACAAAGACATTTCTTTTACTAAATCTTTACTAATTCCTTTTGACACATACAATTTTAAACAAGACAAAGGAATTAATTTAGATCTTATTAGTAATGAATTGTTACGCAAATTAATCAAGGTAATGAGTTATCAATAGATTACAATTTCCATGATTCTGAAAATTCTCTTAAATTTGAGTGTGATCACTTCGATGGATCTAACCTTTTTGTAAAGGAGGAGAATTCCATTCAAATTATTTATGATAATTATATAGAATATAAATCAATTTTTCATATCTCTCATAACTCATGTGTTTTTCAAGATGAATATTTTCCTTTTGCTACTGTTACCAATGAATAATTTCATTTTGAAACTACATCAAATTGTAATGGCCTTTCCCTTCCCACTTTTTATTCTAACCTCCTATATTTGATCTTTATCTTCAACCTATATCATTTCCACAATTTTATGTTTACACTGTTAACGATTATATCATTCAAATCAAAACTTGTGCCAAGGAATTTTTTTTGAATCAGTGTCAATTGTCCTTTAACTATAGGATAAATACTAATGGTTGGCATTTTGGAAAAATTGACATTAAATACTTATCGAGTATATCATTAAAAGTACATAGAGTTCAAAATCCAATTGATCAACATCTATTTTTTCAAACACTTGATAGTATAAATTCATCATTGTTCCAATCACCTAAATCATCCAATGATCCCCTTAGTATCCATTTGAAGGTCATTCAGATGACTAACTTCATAACTTCACTCATAACATTAATGTTTGTTCATTCATTCTTCCATTTCATCTCCTTCAATATCTAAAGAATATTCATCCATACTTTTATGATCCATTAGATATTTGGTTGGAGGACATTTTTGAAGAAAGGGCGATTGCAATAAAATTCATTTTGTAAATACATTAACAATATATGCACATAAGTCTTCTTTTAATTTTTCAATATTTGTTGATTTTTTGTTACTAATGTACAAGATCTATAGTTCTGTGAGTAGTAAGGAACGTGCTTGATTACATTGGAAGTTTGATCTTACATAGCCATAATCTTTTTTTATTAGATTAGGAGTAGTATAGATTTATTTTTGTTTTATATATTGAATAAAAGATGATTTGTAATTAATAAATGGAAGAAAATGAACATCTATGAGGTAAATTGATTCTCAAATTATTTCAGGTATGTATCATTATTATCATTTGTTTGCGTTTATTTCAATTTGTTTAAGCTCCCATTTAGTTTTTATTTCCTATATTTGGTGTCCAATTTTAAAGAAGAATTTTTCAAAGACTTGTTTAGGGAGTTTTCTTTACTTGATATTTCCTATATCATTTTTATAATATGTTTTTAAAGTAATTCATGACTAAGGAAAATTATCCCTGTTAAAACTCACAAAAGAAATTGTTAATCACAACTTATCATTAGTTCATTTTTAATAAACTCAGGAACACAACAACTCTTTAAACAAGACAATAACTTAACTTGATGAATATTTATAAACAACATATTAATTCTTTTATGTCAAGCCATCATCATCTTTTTTTAGTCATTTTCATTCCATGCTTTTGCTTTTATTAGCTTGTTTGTTTTGATTCTTAGTTGGTTTGTTTTCTTTTACGACCCTTTCCATGGAGTTGATTTCACAATATATCATTTTCTATCCCTTTGAAAATCCTCATGCATATTCTTTTAATAATATTATTAACTTTCAGTTAGAGGACTTTTTTCAATCCAACTTTGGTTTCATTCATGGGAAATTATTAACTCTATCTTTAATAGAATTATAGGGTTAAAGGAAGAATATTGAGTTAATATTCAAATTGCTTTCATCTAGATTTTAATTTGAAACTCTAATTTCTTGTTGTTTATCGTTTTGACGATCTCAAGCCATAACATAAGAGCTAATTTTATGACAACTTATCATACACTCAACTTTCGCTAAAAGCAACACGAAGCAATTTTAGAAGTTTAGTTTTTAAAACTCTTCCATATCATCCCAAATCTCTTAAGGAGATAGTTGTCTCCCCATCTATTATCACTAATTCTCAGAGTAAGAAAAAAAAATCAAACTTGAAAGATAGGTGGTCTCTATAAAGGAGCCATCCTACCATGATCATGAATTTTGACGATTATGACATTTATCAATATGGTTACCAAGCCAGGATAATGGCTCACATCTTTTCATTGTGTGACAAGAGATCTCATCATGAAATGGCTTGTTCATAACTATCAAAACTTGTGAATGGCATTGTCATTATTTGGTCACCAATCCAGGGAAATGGTTCTCGAAGTTTTAATAAAATAAAGTTCTCTCTGAATATTCAAACACAGATGGGACACTGACATGTTGGGCTAAGAGGTAACACTATCGAGGCTATGGATGCCTGCTAGAAGCAATGGTTCTACTATGATTATAAGAGTTCATCTTTATAACTAAACAAAACAACATGCTTTTGTGCTTTAAGTTTAAGTTGTCATTAATTTAAAAGTTGTTGTCAATTATCACTCTTATAATCAATATTTACAAGATACACAAAATTATAGTATTTTGATTTTGCTTAAGAGTTCTGAAGAAAAGTCTGAATCCTAGAAATTTGATTTAATTTAACTTCTATTCATTTTTTCCTTTGAATTTTATCATTAGTTTTTACAAAGATAACTAGTTTTTCCCAGTGAATCGCCATTTTTGTTGGCCAACAAACACCCCCCCCCCCACAAAAAAAATAATTTTACCTACAAAATAATGGGGACCCTTCATTTTTCAACCCCTCTCTTACTGCCATGTTGGTGAATTTTGATTTCTATGATCTTTATCACTTGCCTCTGGGTTTTTTGATCATGATTGGTTTTGATCATATATTTTCACATTCTTTGTTTTGACCATTATGACTGACACTTCTGGGTTTTTTCCACATCTTCGCTACCTTTTGCATCTAGGAAAGCATTTTCATGTTGGTCACGAGAAGATGATGTGGCTACCTCCGGTTTCTACATCACCTTACATGTGGCATTTTGGTGGTTGATGGTTTCCCTAATCTGTATTGCTTGGTATTGGGGATTTCGATAATTCAAAATTCAATAATGTATTGGGTACATCTTGCACTATGGTCATTGGGATTTTTATTTAAATTGCTTGATTATGATGATCCTTGGTTTCCACATTTCCTCATTCTTCACAATTGGTTGCATTGGTTGTTTTTCCTCCCTACTTCGCTTGGAACATAACTACATCAAATAGGGGTAAATCATTAAACATTGTAAATATTAGAAATAGAGTATATAGATTGCTTTAACCTTATTTTATATTGTAAATATATGTACAAAATAAAAATAAAAATAAAACCAATTAACCAAACAAGAAAGAAGAATGTAAATAAAAGGAAATAATGTAATATAAATAAACATATAATGGTCATTATATTGTATTTAATATATAAAATAACAAATACAATGTAAATAGTATTACAATTTCAAAAAATATCAGTTATGAAGAAATATATAATCATTTAAATATCTAAAATTGTAATTATTAATATAATTCACCATAATGAAATAAAATATTTGTAAATAAAAGTTAAACAATTTGCTCAATATATATTCTTTCTAAATTGTGAAACGTGTAAATACCCAAAAAAATAAAATAAACTAACAAAAAAATAATAAACATAATTATTAATTAAAAGATCCATATTGCATCACATGTATCCCATGAGTCATCCTCCATTCCCATTTATGAATTCAGTCGGGGCTAACACCTATCAGAGTTTTCATTTAAAATCTCACAAAAAAACTTGCGATAAAGACCAACCTTCGATATTCTGATAAGTGTGTATGCCACCAATCATCCTCCACTCCCATTTATAAAATTACATCAGGGCTAGTACATATCGTAGGTTTCATTTATGAGCTCACTTAAAAACCTTGCAATAACACCAACCTTGATCTGGATTTAAACAGGAACGCAACAAATTACAGAGATAACCATAAACACAGAGATGAAACAGAAATAATACTTCATTTCATTAATATAAAATACTGAAATATGCTTACAAACATAAATGGAAATAAACCAGCTAGGGCGATGGTAGCTTATCTCTGAGAAGAGATTTGGCGGCTACATGCCTCTGAACTATCTTACAATGAGGCTCGAAGGCCTATTTATTGTTCAGAAACAATGGAAAACCCTTAACATCCCAAAACCTAACCCTAGAAGATGAAATGCCAAATTGTGGTCCTCGTTCGGGTAAATTTGTACATCAATTTCCCAGGGTGGTAACTTTGGCATATGATCTCCATTTGACGCGTACAATAGATCATTAGAAAGATCTATCCGAGCACTACCACTTTGGGAAGGGCAACATCGATCCATGGACCGATGTTGCCCCTAGATTTCCAAAAAAACGTCGTTTAGGGCCTCAAAACGGCTCTGGAAGTTCAGGACCCGAAAAACTGCTAAAAATAGTAAATTGTGCTACAATTTAGAAAAAAATAAAAAATAAAACTAAAAGAGATAGTTGTGGGGGTCCAAATGGGATAGGTGGGTAGCCACCAACATCCACCTGGATCATTCCTCCCCCCTTAGGAAGCAATGGTCCCCATTACATTGAGTTCCTCCCTGAGATGAGAAAGCTTCTGCTGAGCTGGGTCTCTGGTGAGTTGTTCTGCAATCTCTGATGTGTTCAGAAATGGTGGGAAGCATGGTCGACGACGGTCCACATTGAACACTCAGTGCAAGCGAAGGAATGGAGGAATGTTGTGCTTCAAAGAATTGTTGCCCGTAGCCTTGGTACTAGTGTAAGGACCATGTTGAAGTGTTCCTAGTTTCTGATGGGTTCTGGTAAGGCGTTCTCTCTGCAGATGTAACCAAACTTTGTCGCCCACCTAAAACTTGTCTGGTACCCCTGTGGGTGAGGAGAAGTTGTTCCTGTGTTCTGTCATGACCGTATCCCTTTGTTGCTACTGCTGCATGGAGGAACCCTTTATGGGGGTCATGGATGTAGCAACAATCTTCCCCTTACATTGGGAGTGAACCAAACAGAAAATAAATTTCCTAGTTTGGGAGATGAGCTTGCTGCCTTTCTTGGAAGTGATCAAAGAGGTAGCGGTAGGTGGGGCTACCTCTGGTATCCTGTATAATGAATTATCCAAAGAAATAATGACAGCGCGAGGCCTTGATTCATACACAGCATGTCACCTCCACAAGTATGACTAGCCTAATAGTACATCACAAACATCCAGAGGTGTAACATCACACAATACCTCGTCTGTGAAGGGCTTGATGTTGTAGGGAAGGTAGAACTACTGGCGGACTTTGAGATCTCATCCTTCATGAAGCCACTTGATACTATACAGCTGCGGGTGTGGTGTAGTTAGTAGGCCCAACCGCTTCATGACCTCTACTAAAACGAGGTTCTTCTGGCTACGACTATTGACAATGAATTGCAGCAGTGAACTCTTCACCCACATCTATGAGTGGAAAAGAGGCTCCCCTTCCTCTGGATTTTCAGGCTCATTTTTCTTAATCTTGGCAGTGGAAATAGTGGCGTTGGGATCCGCATCAATGATCTACTTCCCTTTGCCATTCCCCTTGCCGGGTTCTGGCTCAGGGTCAGAACATGCATCTGATTCAGAAGCCTTCAACTCGGCCACCAACGACTACTTGGTCCGACACTCACTTGTGTTGTGAGTGGGGCTCTTGTGGAACTTACACCACTTTCCCGTGTCCTTCTTCGAGTTCGTGGTGTTGTTCTTGCGGCTTCAATGGGTTGTCTTGGGTCAACCCGCCTTAGCTTTGTCCTTTGGTCTTTGGATTCACAGATCCAAAGTCTCGCTTCTTCTGTTTGAACTTTTGCTCGATTTTGACAGCATATCGGTACGTCGTGCCGAGCGAGGAGATGTTCAGGAACTCCATCTCTTCCAGGATGTATCTGTGTAGGCAACCACGGTATTTTAGTACCAGATGCAGATCAGAATCTTTGATACCCAACTGTGTGTGAAGGGTTTGAAAAATGTTGGTGAACTCTGACACATCTTGGTCCCTTCCCTGTCGCAGCATGGTCCACTTTATATATTTATCCTCGTAGAATTTGATAGGGTATTACTACTCCTTGATGGCATCTCGGAATGAATTCCAAGTGGGTGCGGCTGAAAATAGTGAGCTGGTACTTTCATCCTTCTACTCGCAGTAGGTTTCCCACCAGTCCTTGACATGGGGGGTTGTTTTGAGAAGAGCAAAAACAATCTTTTCCCGACTCAAAAATTCATGAACCGAAAAATACCCATCTAGCATATTTAACCATTTATCTATAGCATCTGCATCTATTTGACCCTTGAAGATGGGGATTTCAAAATTAACTTGTACCTTAAACAGTGTGGAATTTCCAAAGTAGCTGTTGGAAGCCGATGCATTGCCTCCGGGTAGTCGCTGAAGGATCTGGGAAATTCTATCCATCATCGCATTCCTTTGCCGCTTGAGGGCTTCTTCGAGCAAGATTTTGATAGGATCTCCTGCCCCCTCGTCTTTCTTCTCATCCGCCATGGGAGGCCGTCGGG
>APFE031567261.1:0-10488 GCA_000404065.3 Pinus taeda | reverse complement strand
ATTCAAAAAATGATTTAATATTATATAATTTTGTGAAAAACTAATAATATATAATATAAAGATTATTATAATAAATATAAAAATAAATAAATATACTTATTTAAAATTAACAAACTGAAAATCTTTTCAGATAAGATATTTGAAATCTTCATAAAATCCAACTCCATTAGAATTTAATTGTCTATATCATCCACTCATTTAAGTATAAATAATGTTAAAAATGTAAATACTATTTGAAATGAAAAGAGAAAAAAAAAGGGTAAGCCTTTTTCGTCCTAAATAGGATAGGTAATAGAACACTTTAGACGATTTCTAGTAAGAATGATGTTAATTAAACTTAAAATCAAAAGAGAAAAAGCACAAGAATGTTTGAGTGGTTGACTAGCATTAATGATAATGAAATTTAAATTCAAAAATAGAAAAAAACAAAAAACATTTAACGGTGGTGAGTGAAAAGAGGTTGATGAAATTTTGAATTAAAACAAAAGGAAAAGGAAAAAAACATCATAATGATGGTAGTTGAAAAGCATGACATACATGACTATTGGTCTCTACAGAAAAAGAAAAAGAACAAGAGCATACAATGATGGTGACTCAAATGAATTCACTAATTAAAGCATTTATGGACCAAAGAGTTTAATGATAAAAACATTATAAATGTAGCTATTGATAAAATATGAAGGTATCTGGTAATCGCTATTGAAATCCATTAACTAAGCATTGATGGATAGTTCTTCCTACTTTTTTAAAATTTAAAATCTAAACATAAAAAGCACGAGAGAGAAGGTAATAAAAAAGCACATACAAAATAAAATATATATTAGACGTAATGAATAGGTGGTCAATATCAACCATTCATCCAAGCCTAAATTTAATAAAAATTTGAAATCAAAATAACACAAATGTTGAAGGCTCAAAGGGGTGGTGCCCAAAAACAGATAGATAAACAGAACTTTTTAGATAGTATATGCTAAAAATGATGTTAATAGACCTAAAAAAAAAAACAAAAAAACAAAAACAAAAAAACTTTTGAGAATGATAACTGTTAATCAAATTTAAAATAAAAATAGTAAAAACTATCATAAAACCATTTAACCTTCAGTAAAATAAATAACCATAATAATATTTGAAAAAAAAATAATAAAAACTTGGAAACTTAAAAAATGGTGCCCAAAAAATAAAAAAGTAAAATAAAAAATATAATGAAACATCAACTAAAAATAAAAATAGAAAAAACACAATATGCTTTTGAGGTGACCGTTAATAAAATTTAAAATCAAAACATGAAAATGTTTACTGAAAATCATTGATATTAATGAAATTTTAATTTAACTAAAACAATAATAATAAGTTAAGACACCCTACTAAACTAAAAAATTAAAACAATAATAAAAATAATTTAACACAATCTACTCAACTAAAAAACTAAAACAATAATAATAAGCTAAAAAACTAAAATAGTAATAATAAGTTAAGACAGGTTTCATACGAAAAATCATTATAAATTTGACTGTTAAGAAAAAACAAGATCATGTAGTGATGTGATTCAAGAGTATTCACTCACGGAAGTATTGATGGAGAAAAGCGTTTAATGATTCTCACATAAAAGAAAAGCATTATAAACTTGACCATTCAGAAAAAACAAGATCATGTAGTGTTGGTGACTCAAGAGCATCCACTCACAGAAACATTGATGCGGAAAAGCGTTTAATGATTCTGACATAAAAGCTAACCGTTGATAAAAAAATAAATCCATTAACTGAAGCATTGATGGACCGTTCTTTCGATTAGGCTAGGTAAGCATAGGCTAGGTTAGGCTAGGCTATGCTATGCTAGGTTAGGTTAGGCTAAGAAAGGCAAGGCAAGCTAAGGCTAGCTTAGGGAAGGCAAAGGCTAGCTTAGGCAAGGCTAGGCTAGGTTAGGCTAGGTTAGGCTAGGCTAGCCTAGGTTGGGTTACGTTAGGTTATGCATGGTTAGGCTAGGCTAGGTTAGGTTATATTACATTAGACTAGGTTAGGAAGAGCTAGGCTAGGCTAGGCTAGGTTAGGTTATATTACATTAGACTAGGTTAGGAAGAGCTAGGCTAGGCTAGGCTACATTATGTTAGGCTAGGCTAGGCTAGGCTAAGTTATGTTAAGCTAGGCTAGGATAGGCTAGGTTATGTTAGGCTAGCCTAGGCAAGGCTAGCATAGGTTACTTTTGCTAGGGTAGGCTAGGCTAGGATAGGTTACGTTAGGCTAGGCTAGGTTACGTTACGTTACGTTAGGTTAGGCTAGGTTAGGTGAGGCTAGGCTAGGCTAGGTTAGGTTAGGCTAGGTTAGGTTAGCTTATGCTAGGTTAGATTAGCCTAAGTTAGGGTCAGCTAGGCTAGGTTAAGCTAGGCTGGGCTAGCCTAAGGTAGGCTAGGTTAGTCTAGTCTAGCCTAGATTAGCCAAGGTTATGTTAGGCTACACTAGATTAAGCTAGGTTAGGCTTGGTTAGGCTAGTCTACGTTACATTAGGTTAGGTTAGGCTAGGCTAGATTAGGCTAGGCTAGGCTAGGTTAGGTTAGGTTAGGTTAAGTTAGGCTAGGTTAGGTTAGGATAGTTTAGGATAGGCTAGGTTAACTTAAGCTAAGGTAGGCTAGGCTAGCATAGTTTAAGCTAGGTTACGTTAAGTTAGGCTAGGCCAAGATATGGTAGGCCAAGCTAGGCTAGGCTAGACTATTCTAAGCTAGGCTAGGCTAGGCTAAGTTGAGCTAAGCTAGTCCAAGCTAGATTAGGCTAGGTTAACGTAGGCTAGGGTAGATTATGTTAGCCTAGGCTAGGTTTCCCTAGAATAGGTTGCGCTATGCTACGATAGGATAGGCTAGCCCGTGGTAGCCTAGGTTAGTCTAGGCTTAGTTATCTAGGTTAGATTAGGCTAGCTTAGGATAGGATATGTTAGGCTATGCTAGGTTAAGCTAGTTTACGATAGTCTAGGCTAGGTTAGGCTAGGCTAGGTTATGTTAGGCTAGGCTAGCTTAAGCTAAGGTAGGCCATTCTATGTTAGTCTTCGCAAGGATAGGTTACGCTAGGCTAGGCTAGGTTAGGTTAAGCTAGTCTAGGCCATGTTAGGCTAGAATAGCCGCGCTGAACTAGGTTGAAATATGCTAGGTTAGGCTAGGTAGGCTAGCCCAAGGCTATGTCACACAGTTTGAGTTCGGATTCAAGTTCGATAATGATTAAGTTCGATTCAAATTCGAATTTTCTGATCAGGTTCGAATGAGGTTCGGCATTAGGTTCGACTATACATACTTTTCAATATATATATATCTATATGACAAAATAATAGAAAATTTAAAATCGATCCATAAACACATGAACACAAATTCTTATTAATAAACTATTAAACATACATGAATAATGTAATCATTCTAACATCTAGTTAAATGTAAACATACACAATAGTAGTCTGCAAAAAGAAATGACATAATTTTCAGTCTTCAAAATTTAAATTAATGTCAAATACTAGTAATCTTTTAAAAAATCACATAATCAAAACATGATCAAAATTTAAACATACACATCATTGTAGGACATCTTCAAATTTCAAAATTTTACATATCATCAAAGTCATAATATCATCAAAGTCATCAACACATGGAATTCCATCATTTGGCTCATCTAGTGAGTCATCATCAATGCTAATATAATAAGGAAGTCATAAAGACCATTACCAAATAGTTAAAATCCATTAAATTTTTCTAGGAAATTTAAAAAACATAGATAATCTATACTTATGGCCTACTAGACTCTAGTATGATAAAAAATCTCTCAATCATCATGTGCATATGGCATAGTAAAGGCACTATAATGGTGATCATCAAAGTCATCAATAGATGGAATTCCAACATTTGGATCATCTAGTGAGTCACCATCAGTGCTAATATCATCTTCTTCTGGCTCTAAATCAACATCAAACCATGGCTCAAAGGAACTAGATGCATCTTTGGCCACACTACTCAAGGCCAACTTCAAATTACTGCGAACATAAACAAGATCTTCCAACCTTGTAGACAATAATTTGTTTCTTTTCTTGGACTGGATATGGTTAAAGCTACTCCAGTTCCTTACACAAGCAGAGGCACTTGATCCCTGACTCAAAATATGAACTGCAAAACGTTGCAATTCAGGAGTCTCTGATCCATAAAACTGCCACCATCTCCCTGGAGGAATATTGGGCCTATCTTGTACTGCACTAGACCTTGCAAATATTACCTCTTCCATCTTGTATGCCCGAAGCTGCTCTCTAATTCTCCTTCATTCTTGTATATCAGGGACCAACCGTTCAACTGCATCATAAAGGTCATTCATGACTTTTGCATCATTTGTTCTTTCTATCCTGAAGAGTCTAGGATCCAAATAACAAGCTACTGCATGTAAAGGACTATGCAACATCTTCCATCTTTCATCAACCATCTCCCATATTGCAATGTACTCATTTTCCTCATTATTAAAAGATTTTTCAATGGCTTCTTTAACACAATACATGCCCTCATAAAAAAAACCCATGGAAGGGGTATCACTATCAACCATGCGAAGCATATGAACAATTGGTTCACATACTTTTAAGACCTTCTGAGCATTTTCCCAAAAAGCATTCCCTAAAATCACCTGTTCCAACTCATTTCCTTTAGCTTCCTTTGAAACATGAGACTTTTCCCACTCATTGTTGCAAAAAACACCTCTTATACTCCCTTTTTCTTCAACTAGCCTTTTGATAATAATATAATATGTGGCAAACCTGGTGTCACAAGGCCTGAGAAACTCTGTAGATGCATTATTCCTGTACAAGCTCAATGTCAGTTGATGGTTAAATATGAAGTGAGAAATTTTTTTCCCCCTCCGTACTGTCTCGTTAATCCATGGAAACTTTTCCAAGTCATGTAACAATAAATCAAGACAATGCGCAGCACAAGGTGTCCAATATATTTTTTTGTATTTTTCCATGACCATTTTTCCTACTCCAAGACAATTTGAAGCACTATCAGTTATAACCTGGACCAAATTTTCTTCTCCAACCTCAAGAATAGCTTCCTCTAAAATCTTGAAAATAAATTCAAAGGTCTTCTTATTCCCTGATGCATCAACTACTTTAAAAAAAAGTACCCCTTTAGGGCAAGAAACCAACACATTAATAAGAGGTCTATGATTCATATCTGACCAGCCATTTGATAAAATTGTACACCCTGTTTCCTTCCAAGAGTCTTTGATCTTCTGCAAATTGTTTGTAACCCTTTCTTTTGACCTCTTCAAAATAGTGGTCCTTAAGGTCTCAAAACTAGGAGGGACATATCATTTACCAAAACCTGCCATCATCTTACATGCATTGATGAAGTAAGGGCTTCTTTCCACATTAAATGGAATTGAAAATTCAAAAAACATATCACCTATAGCATCATAAATTTCTTGTTTCTGCATGGGCTTCCAAAGAGTATTCAATGTAGTTGTCCCACTTGATTTACTAATCTTTGACTGAGATGAACTCCCAACACCAACTATGCTTAAATAAAGTGCAGATAATGAATTGTAATTCATTGCAATTTCTGTTTGAACACGTTGTCTTTTGTTTTCATTCACTTTCTTAGCCTTTTGTATATTGTCATAATATTTCTGAAGTTTCTTCTTGAGCTCTGTAGGCACATTCTTGAAACCTTCAATGCCACCTCCTTTGCCAGTAGTGACATAAAGTAAGTGGTCCATGACTCTAGTTAAAGATCGAAAAAATTCATTATTACATAACTTGCATTTCAAATGCCTCCCATGAGGCCCGTCCAATTTCTCCACATATTTCCATCCTTCTGCCGTTGACTTTGGAGGTGCCATGACAAATATGTCTGCATTTTTGTTGGCAATGGCATATTAAAATTAAAATTTAAATAAATGATAGAATAATGAAATTCAATTTTCAAATACAAATAAAACTTGATATTTTGATGAGCTTCAAATCATGCATAACTTGTTCAAATTTTAGTTTTCCAATTTCTTCAATTATTTCAAATTTAAATAACAGTAATGATCACTTCCTATTATGCCTATGACATGTGTATTTAATGAATTTGAGGAGAAATAAATTGGTAGCAAGCTTTATTGAATTTCCATTAAAAAGTCAAAGCAGCCCAAACGACTGCAAAATGAAATAAAGTGGCATGTAAGGCTGAATTGCCGCCATGAGTACAAGAATTGGGGGGGAGTTTGCCTAATAAGGTTATGACCATTGATTGTTAAATTACAACACTGGGTGTTGTAATAGTCAGAACTCTTTTTCAAGGTAACCATATTGTGAATCAACAATAGTTATGTGAGTCACCTACAATTAATTGAATGTTTTGCAGAGATGGATTGAGATGTCTAAAATGTATACCATTCAAGAGGCCATTATAGACAGTGCCATGCATCCAAGTCAAGTTTATAACTTCTATCAACAAGCCATTTTAAGGATTTGATGTTGGATTATCTGTAAACTGTCATATTTTTCAGTCAAGTGTATACTCTTCATTATAAGGTTAATCTCTGAAAGAAAGTGCAGTAACCAAGTATTGAGAACTCTGGAAAACCATCAAGAGATAATTGATAATTGGATCTATGGTGCAATCATGGAATTTTGAGTCCAACCACATTGCTTTAAAAAACATTCGATTACCATGACAGGAAATAAAAAACTTAGTTCAAACCAGAACTGCCATGTTTTGCTAGAATAGGAACGTGGATTCACTGGAGATTCCGGACAAAGTTGAATAATCATGAAGAAGATTGGAAAAGATAGAATGTGCCAACAAAGAAAAAGAAGAGAACTAGCAAACCATCGAAAACTGGTTACAGAGACTGGAATGATTGGAGTGCAGGAAGTACAGGGTCCTTAGAGAACTCTACCACATGGCACAGGCCACTCATTATGAAAGAGGATAAGGACAAAGTAGCCCTGATGGTGAACCCTCCCTGCATAATATGTGTCCCTCGATCTCCACTATCAGCTGACATATTTCAGGAATCTTGTACTTGATATAAATTATAAATTATAATCCATCAATTTACATCCAATGTATGGTATAATTACTATAATCCATTCTATTGGTGTAGTCTGTAACCCATTCTTCTGGGCATTTTTTGTGTGCAAGACAGTGAAAGTCTAGTTATTAGATGAAATTCATTGCTTATCTATTCTAATAGTATTTACCATTTAAAATTCGTATGGTTCAGTTTATCGAGGAACCCTGAGGATACTGATGGGAGATCTGGACAGAACCCTTATTCTGAGAATCCCAACAGAGTTTGTAGATGTTTACTTTTTTCTCTATATGGACCATGTTAATATAAATATCTCTTAGTTTCCCGACAAAATACAATAAATACCAAGTTTTTCAAATTAAGCTTGCAATGACTAAATTTCCACTGTGAGTGTGGATTACTATGAAATTCTTGCAAGTCTAGAAAGTGGGGCTGAATGTGGCATGTCTGCAGTCATACATCTATGACCTATCTATCTTAGCCTTGAATTTGACAATGCAGACAGAAAGATGAACGTCAAATTCTTGAAGCTAACAATCTCAATTTTTTTGCAATGCTAAAGCGCTGCAAAAAAGTATTCCTGGAAGAATTTGAAAGACCACTAGGGAGTCCATGGAGATAGTGGCCTCTCTACTAGTACTAACAAAATATGTATGTTGTCTTAGCTTTCCCCTCCCTCTATATGCTGTGTGCACTGTGCATGTGAATGTAAATTAATAATACTAATAATAACAGTGTGATACACCTATCTTATGGTGTCCTAGAATAGTTTCCGAGACTATGAAATCTCCTTCCTTCCCTTAGAAAATCATGACTATTTGCACTCTTCAGAAAAGAGAATCCCAGCGAGTAGCCTCCATTACCCTTTTCCTTTTATCGACAAATAATATCATAAGGTACTAAAGGAATCCCTACTAAGATCATGCATAGCTAAATGAGTGACAAGTAAAATCTCCTTTTCAACATGCAGCCACCAGCCTACAACAGGTATAGCTGGAAGGATTTTCATTGTACTCACCTGTTATACATGCCACAATCCAGGCATGTTTCTGATTTAATACATTATTCACATCATGGTTTAAAAAAATATGCAATATGCTGAAAAAATTTAGTAAATATGACAATTAATAAAAAGAATGAGTGAAAGGATTGCAAAAACAATGTGAAAACACAACATGCTTGACCACCACTTTTACAGACAAAAAAATAAACTGTCACAGGAACAAAGTAACCATTTTTAACAAGAAAGAAAATACAAATAAAATAGTTATTGGTCTAGCTATGTCTGGAAGCATCATCGGTCGATGATACTGCTAACAGTACGCTATTACATCTAAAACAAATCAATTAATAAATATAACAAAAGAACTAATGACCTTAGGCAATATAGAAGGTACGGGGAAACAAAGCAAGAAAACATGCCACAAATGAGACATCATAATGCACACGCTACTGGCACTAGGATATGAAGGTTGTTATCTTCTCTCGTGGACTACTTGAATAGAATTAAAATTTATAGGAAACTTGAACAAGTGAAATTCAATTATATAACATAACAGAAAAATGTGGAATTATTTTGTAATTACGTTTATTTAATTTAACAAACTTGCATAAGGCAGTTCAAGCAATCATACACATTAAATCGATTCCAGTGAAGAGTAGGAAGAGCATCATATGTCTATTCGAGACTTATTTTTGCAGTTATAGACTTATAGTCAATACTACTGTAGATTTATAGTCAAAACCCATGGATAAAAATATTATAAACTGAAAATAAATTGCAGTGGCAAGATGAAAAACACGCATTGAGCGAGACCCGAGGGCATACAAGTAACAAAATCTGATGAATACTTCAATCTTCAGGAGTTGCGTGCAGCTGCACACTGGTGCCGCGGTGCGTGCAACGTCGGTGGTCTACGTGCAGCGTCGTGCCACTGCTCAAAGCCCCAATCCACAAGTCTCGGCCGAGCTTACACTGTGTCACGCGTGCTCAAAGTTCAAACGTCTGCAAACTCACTACAAACAAACGCTCGTCGCTCACTACAAACAAATGCTCAGCCTGCCCCCAATCAACCCGACAGTGTGTGCCAAAACGATAGCCCGCAATTGTTTATAAAGAATTATTTGGTGGGAACTTGGAAGAACTAGTAAAAAACGGTATGCGACCCACTATTTTTCTTCTAAAACTGTCCAGAAAATCATCTAGAAAACCATCTAACCTCAAAATTTGTTCAAGTACATGATTCAGTTCGTTTAGGTCCGATTAAGTTCGATTCGGTTCGATCGAGTTCTATGGAGTTCGATGGGGTTCAAATTTGGCTTGAGGTTCAGCTTGAGGTTCGACTTTCAGGTTCGCCGAACCTGAACGAACCTCAAATTTTTTACAGGTTCAGCGAATTTCAAACCTGAAGCTTTAGGTTCGCCGAACCCTGTGACTTAGGCCCAAGGTAGGATAGGTTAGTTTAGGCTAGGCTAGGCTAGGTTAGTCTTGGCCAGCTTAGGCAAGGCTCAGTTAGGCTAGTTTAGGATATGTTAGGGTGGGTTGGGCTAGGCTAGGTTGGCTTGAGCTAAGTTAGGCTATTCTATGTTAGTCTAGGCAAGGCTAAGTTAGGCTAAACAAGACCTGGGTAGGCTAGGCTTGGAAACGGGAGGTTAGCCTCGTTTAGGCTAGGATAGGTTAGGCTAGGTTAGGTTAGGTTTGGCTAGGCTAGGCTATGTTAGGTTAGGTTAGGTTATGTTAGGATAAGTTAGGTTAGGTAGGCTAGGTATGTCTCGTAGGATAGGAAGGCTAGATAAATTGACTAGGTTAGTAGGTTCGCTAGGCTAGATAGGCTTGGTTACGTTAAGTTAGATAGGCTCAACTAGGCTAGGCTACACTATGCTAGCCTAGCCTAGGCTAGGTTATCTTAGGTTAAGCTAGGCTAGCCTAAGGTAGGTTAGGTTAGGTTAGGCTAGGATAGGTTTTCCTAGGATAGGTTAGGCTAGGCTAGGCTATGCTAGGTTAGGTAAGGTTGGGAGAAGTTAGGTTAGGTTAGGCTAGTTTATCTAAGGTTAGGATAGGCTACACTAACCTAGGTTACCCCATGCTAAGTAACACTAGGTTAGCCTAGGCAACACTAGCTACCTTAGGCCAGGCTATTCAAGCGTAGGCTAAGCAAGGCTAGGCGAGGCTAGGCTAGGCTATGCTAGACTACTCTAGGCAAGGTTAGGCTTGGTTACACTAGGATAGGTTAGGTTATGTTAGGCTAGTCTAGGTTTGGCTATGCTAGGTTCAACTAGGCAAGGTTAGGCTAGTTTAGGTTAGGCTAGGTTAGGCTAGGTCAAGCTGGGCTAGACTAAGTTAGGTTCGACTATGCTAGGATAGCCTAGGTTCAACTAGGCTAGGCTAGCTTAGTCTAGATTAGGCTAGGTTAGGTTAGGTTAGATTAGGATAGGCAAGGTTAGGGTAGGCTAGGCTAGG
>APFE031567247.1:0-11767 GCA_000404065.3 Pinus taeda | reverse complement strand
CCTTCAAGAATTTCCCCTGAAATTCCAAGGGTGCCACGTTTGGTTGTGCCCTTCAAGAACTTCCCTAGAAGTTCCAAGGGTGCCACACCTTAACAGTTTAATCGTGATGCCAAGGGTACCAAGTTGGTCGTGCCCTTCAAGAATTTCCCTGAAATTCCAAGGGTGCCACACCACTTGCCCTTCAAGCATCCAGTGACTACGAGGGGAAAATAACGTGCAACGTCATAGACCTCGATCGTCTCATATGTTGCCTGCTATAGTGAGACTAATGGTGTCGGGGATCAAGGAATTCGCCTTGATGCGCGCCACCCAGTAGGTTCCTCATGAGCGACCCGACTTTGGGACCTCCCCTCATGGCATCGTGATCTTCAAGGCGAAGGTGTTTCAACTCTTCCAGCCCAAGTCACGGCGAGAGTGCTAGTGGGTGAGATCAGGAACTCTGTCCCACCCCTCCCATGTAGTTCCATCGACCTGTACAACCCCATCACCCATATGTGAGTCATTCGGCCAAGCAACTCATCTGTGCCTGCAACCATTAACATATCATCAGACTATAGATAACCATATATATAGCAGGTTCCAAAATTGATTAGAATTTCAAAGATAAAATAATATAATTTTCATCAAACCAGGTGTCGTCAACTCATCATGCGCGAGTGCTTCTGGTGGTTTTCCTGCCATACTCAATAATAATCAGTAACCAGGTTTTTCAGTGATTCGTCAATGTCATAATAGCATTAATTATCATCACCTGGTCATTCACATCACCCTTCATTGTGAACCAGAATTATTCTAAGTAGCTAACATAGGAGATACCTCCATCATGGCTAGCATCATCATAACCTTAATGGAACCATACATAAGATCAAGGCTATCATCATCGTAACGTCAATAGAACCATGTCTATCCTTTACTACTATCACCATCATGATATCAATAGGGAATACACAACCATTAATTATATCGTAATCATAATATTAATAGAGAACATACATAACCATCACACTTGCTGATAATAGAGTCACGTTTCTGGATCATCAGCCTGAGTTACTCATAGACTAAAGTATGCAAGATAATGTCATATCAGAGTCAGGAAACTAGGGTGGGCACTACATACACCCCCTCTTAACAATGGACTTCCTCCCGAAGTCCTTAGAACATAAAGGAGAAACAACAACACATAATCTTAGGAACCCTTCCTGAAATTTTTGCCAACCTTCTAAGTGTAAGAACCATATGTACATCAAACATATGATATCATGACATCATCGTCAATAAGTTTTTGTCAATCTATTTTCAATAATCATATTGACTTCTTTTTTTTTTTTTTACTTGATAGTTGATCACTTACACCAATGGTATAATCTTCTAAGTACATCGTTAATTTTCATAATTACCAGCTTGAGTCTTAATCCCTCGTCATATATTCTTCCTTCCCAAGGAAATGTTGGTGAAATTTATTACTAGTGATACCATCATTGTTTAAATCCCTTGATTTTGCATCCATGTACCCTTTGGCTTACGGATTCCACTACCGCTATATGCAATTGCATATGATCGATGTTGACTTGTTTAATAATTAGCACTACATCCAAGGAAATATTTTCTTATCTCGTTGAGTTCGTCTCTTTTAATGTTATGGAAAGTCCACTATTAATTGACCTTACTTCTTTGTCACTATGTACACAATTTTTCTCTTGGTACCCCTATAACATTTCTAGCAACATTTCTTCCTATATCTTCCAAGTTGATCATTACTTGGTTATCATGCAGTTTCATACATTACTCTTCCCAAACTTGGGTAATACCTAAATATATTCATTACGATAGCTACCAAATGTAATCGGCTTATCAACATAATAAAATTACCTGATCATACATCTTGTTGTCCATAATTCATTCATATAGTGAGTCACCTATGGAAAACTTTACAATGTGGCTGTTTGTCCTGTACACACTTATCCTTTCCCATCATTTTATCATACCGTCCAAGTTCCATAAAATTATTATCATAGTTATTCAACTTCATTGGTTGATTGCCAATATTTCTTCTTTAGGTGCATCATCCTTAGATAGACCTTACAGTGATACCTTTAGAGTACCCAAGTTATATTTATACGAAATTCTTCCAAAAGATTCTATCAATCACGGAGATGTGGTTCAATATCCACCAAAAGTCGAAGAAGTGCTTCGAGTCTCGTGACTAAAGAATCTTTTTCCTAAAATACTACAATACTCTTCTTTTATGTTCCATACTAGGTTGTCTTCTTCTTACTGATTTACTATCTGATCCAAGTTGGGCATAATCACCTGAACTAATCCTTAGTTACCATTCTTAAAATTTGCAAGTTTCTCCTTTCCCTTTCCCTTTAGACAATTTTAACCATTATATACAATTAACCTTGAATCACGAACCTCAGGTAACATTATACTCAACATCTAATTGAAATTGAAGTCTGTACGATTTGCCACTGCGACTGACATATACCATCATGTAGCTTGATGATGTTTAATATACAAATGATATGAGTAGTAAAATGAGCAAATACATGTATCTGCATGAAAATTGTAATGCAAAATTAAACTTATTAGAAGATCATAATGAGGGTGTTGTTTTCGAGTAATTTTGTTAGATACTATCTCCCTTTTTATTCTTAATCGAAGGCCATAAAAGACCTACAGATTTATGGCAAATCTCCCACAGCTCACTCTTTTTGCTTCCTATTTATTTGTGATAATGTTAAATATTAGTATAGACTACAATATCCAGCAATCCCTTATTTAGAGATACTTTATATTTTTGAAGTGGAAAATCATATATAAACCATGCACTAAAATTCAGCAAAACAATTTTTTTTTTTTTTTTTTTAAATTTCGCAAAGGTGTAATGACATACAAAATTCCGTGATAAACTTCAAAAGCTTTATCTTTTAAAGAACTATTACAACAAGCACAAATACCTCTCTCACTTGGCAGAATGACTTCAAGTTGGTGGCAATCAAACCATCTTAGACTAATAAATCTATGATAATATTTTAAGCAGGTCAGTGTAGGAGTTCGAGCATGCAATAAATTCAGGAAACAAATCATAATTCGCCTTAAAATTCCTGAAAAATCCTTTCTTAAAATATCTGATGTTTTCCTTCAATTGTTGATATGAATCTCTTCAAAAACCAGTGCTAGTTCACAAGTCTAGTTTTGATTTTTAGCTCAGCAATGTATTTATTATCATATAAATTTATTTTACATATTTCAACCAATTGCATTTGGCATCTGCATCTAAATTGCTGAACAAGATAGTTAAACAAGATAGTTAAATAGCAATTTCCCTAATCACTCAAAAAGCAAAGTATGATTTTTTTTTTTTCTCGAGGAATAAAATATTCCCCCTAGGTGTTAAAATAATGAGTGTGGTTGACAGTCCAAACACTACGGATATTAGTATTCAAAATTTCTGACTAGAAATTGTCATTTTCAACTTGTACATTACATTTTGAAAATATTAATAGACTCTGGAACCATACCTAACATCTGCACTTCTTCAAAGTAGCATGGAGTATTCACACAACAGATCCGGAACATGAGTGTCCATGCAACAATGCAACATTATATAAAATAATTTACCACTAATGGAAAGAAATAAAATAATTTACCACTAATAAAATAATTTACCACTGATGGAAAGAAATAAAATAATTTACCACTAATGGAAAGAAAATTGAAACTGCATGGATTGGGCCGGGTTTTTGCTTAATATAATATCATTTTGTATTTACACATTAAAATTACTTAGTATATAAATCTTAATATATATCAAAATTATTTTGATATATTGATATATATAAAATAAATTAAATTAAAAATTGTATTTTCATCCTTCCTATTATCATTAGAAAGGAATTTTAAAGTTAACATTTATATGTTATTGATTATGCATATACAAAGAATTTTAAAGATAATATTCATATCTTCCAAAGAAATTTTAAAGTTAATATTAATATCTTATTGATGTTCCATATACTTTTCAGAGTCAGTAATGAATGACTTTTCTTAGCTTTTTTTTTTTTTTTCATTGAAGACGGTTTTTAATAATTTCCAATTTCATTGAAGAACTTTAATCCTCTAAACATACATTGAGAGGAAATTGTAAGTCTAGTTTACGTGGAAAAAAGTAATATTCTCCTATGCTAATGCCTATGACTCAGCCCAAGCTTAGCATTTCCTCATGAAGGATCTGATCTGGAACTAAACTGAGCCGCGCGATGAACTAAACTAAGTCTGAAACTCCCACCATTGGGCTTAACGCTCCACGATATTGATATTGTGAAATTACACCCATGTTAGTATGATTCCGGAATATTCGGGAAATCAACAATGGACATAAAGATAGCCAAAAAAAACATAGGTTGTCAAAACTCAGAAAACTACTAATATTTACATGACATGACAACATCTCTACCATATTGGGCTATATTGCACATGAATACCATAAATGAATGACATATTAAATATAATTTTTATTTACAAAATAAAATATTATATCTTTTCCATTTTAAACTCAAAAATAAAACAATAATATAAAAACAAAATGATATAACTAAATAACACTCCAAAATCACATTAACTAAATTAATCATATCATAAATGCAATACTAAATAAATAAATAAAATGTATGAATTGCGATTCCCTCAATTTGAAACCAAACAAATAATCAATATTATAATTGATAATTCTTGGAAGTGTGTATTAGGTAAAAGAATATCTTATTTACTCATTAGTTTTAGTTTTAAAATCTCTTTGGAAGATATTATCTGCATTGCATTAATTTTTTTTTTTCACTTACTGGTTTATGGATACCGGGTCAGTGGGTAGTCGTCTAGAGTTTTTTTTAACATTGAGTGGACGCCATCGGAAGGGCATCAACACCCATCAACCTATTTATTGACCTAGCTCCAAAAGCTTTCGGAATTCGACCCTATAACCTCTCATTGAGAAATCACTGCATTGCATTATATTAACACTAACATATAAAATTTATTTAATTTTATGAATTGATTTATTTTAAAAACTTGGAAGAATGATTGGTATTCCCTCTATCCGAATTCAATTCCTACGAATACCATAATAAACTGAGGTAAATTCAATTTCCACGAATACCATAATAAACTTTGAGGTAATACCCTGAAGACAGGTCGAAAATAAAAACATATAGATTCCTCACTTAAAATATAAAGATATCGTTAATACAAAAATATATTTCTCATATATATAACTTCAAATTTAATTTTGGATTTTATTATGAAAGGCAATCTCACACAGGAAAAATATTTGAACTGATTGTCAACGACAACGAAAAAGATGCGCATAACTTATTCAAAGAAACCTATTTTCATGACAACCCTCGCAAAACATCACAGCTGATAGATTAGTCACGGAATACATCTTTACGAAGATTGAGTTTCATAAGTTTCTATTTAATAATATACATGTCATTGCATTTCTGAGACATTCCGTTTTCATTTTCTTGAACATTTAATTTTTTTTCAACAAACACAGAGGTCTGCAATTTATTGCAAGACCCAAAAGAAAAACTACTCTCAATAACAGAAGTATATCGATGCATATACTCGATCCATGTCATTGCATTTCTAGGACAATCTATTTTCATTTCGCATAAACACTTAACCATTTTTTTTTTTAACAAACAAAACACAAAACGATCTGCAATTTATTGCACTCCCAAAAAAAAACTTAATCTCAATAGCATAAATAGATCCTTGCTGATACTCGATCCAAGCATACTACTGCA
The DNA here is from genome assembly GCA_000404065.3 of Pinus taeda. Taxonomy (NCBI): domain Eukaryota; kingdom Viridiplantae; phylum Streptophyta; class Pinopsida; order Pinales; family Pinaceae; genus Pinus; species Pinus taeda. The sequence goes on along the minus strand of APFE031567247.1, from coordinate 5,957 downwards.
TCCATATTCTCAAAAAGACTTGCACCCAATCGAATACTACTAAGACAAAATCAAAAACATATCCATGCAGATTCTCAAAAATAAATGCATCCCAACTAATGTTTCTCTCGATGTCAACTTAGCTTCTATTAGTTAAAGGCATGAAAAAGAAACCAATAACTACAGCTCAACTAGAATAAACTGTGTATCTACCAAAATTCTTATACAAAATTAAGAGGGTGACAAATGCAAGTAATTAACGTGGCAGATCCTTGCTACTTAGCGGATGACTTACCTGATCAAACCACATTACTGGCATCCGGAATGAAGAAGATTAAAGTTTACACCTCTCCTCTGTTGGTGATAATTACGCCCGCCTGACAGTAATTATTTGATCACCAAAAACTTGTGAATTTGTCATTTTCAAACTTGTAAATGATGCTAACTGAAAACAAGATCAGAGACATGACCCAAAAGGGTTGTATTTGCGAGCCCCTGTTATGATGATGACCAAGTTTAGATATCTTGAATACACTCTTCTTCAGATTCTGTTTCCAGGTGTAGAAGTCATTAATTGAGTTCATAAATGCGCGTTGCGTTAATTCAGTGTTCTGGTAATGCCAATATGGCGGATTTGTTGACCATGGTCTTCGATTCAAGATGTATCGGTTCAAAATTAATAATGAATCGATATAAAACTCGAAAAATCACGTGGTTTGAAATATTTATATATTAATTATGATATTGAATTTTGTTGTCTTGTGGTTCACAACCCCTTCCAAATTACCTTCAGCAATCCTAAATCTTGATCTTCTCGTGATGTACAGGTACAAACACAGCTACAAAATCCAAAAGGCAATTTCAACGATTTTCGATGATCCTACCTGCGACCAGTTGTTGATGATCCTCCTCCTGTGTGCGTCTTTCGCCAAAAAAACGTAAAAATGACGCTGGATCGAATCCCGGTAAGCATTAAGCGATCCTGCTGCTCCTCCTCCTCTACAAAAACCAATTTGGAACAGTTGGCGCGGGGTAGCAATCGATAGTATTATCGCCGATCCTAGCCAAAGACGAACGCTGTATTCTTTATATGTCACAATCGGCTACAGGATTGGAGAAAAAGAGAGGCTTGAGGCTTGATTCTATAGGGGCTTTATGGACGGCCCTGCTTTATCAACTTTGCTTCCTTCGGCTCTTTCTTTCCTTTTTTTTTTTTTTTTGGTTTCCTGGTATATTAAAGGCTCCTCTCAAACGAGTTTGAAATTAAAAGTCATTGTGATATATATACTGTGTGTGATATTTACAGCTAAGAAAATATCGAAGGGGCAACCGGTTTCACCAGATCCCTTATTCATACCATTTCTTCCTACTTGTTTATTATCTTTGTTGTTCTCATCGCAGTCGTGGTCAGGTAGGTATACAGCCTCTGCTTGTAATAGATATTCTCAGAGATTTTCATAGATTTTCATTTAATTGAACTGACTGATATCTCAAGAGGAGAGAATCGTTGGAAAACATGTCCTCGTATCCGAAATTATTGGAAAACAAACTGGTGAGTCTTCTTATCTCTAAAATTTGGAATACACGTAACTGGAATACAGGTAACTGTTAGATGCGGCATTTTCCGGCTACGATCACGGGACCTTTTGGCGTTCAGCACGACCAACTAGTTTTGGAATCTACTAGATTAGAGCATTTTCCGGCGACAATCCCGGGACACATTGCTTCGGAAAGCCATAACAAATTCAGTTCAAGGGCGAACTGCAGGCTCCGAAGAAGAATATAATGTGCAGAACCGAATACATATATTATGCTGATGTACGTAGGCACTGTAAAGATCAGATAGATGTTTAGTTAGATAGATGTTTCGTTGGGTTGTAGTCTAACTGTTTGGTGGGAGGTTTCATATTTACATTTTTCTTAGTTTAATTTCTATCACGATTATATTGTAAGACTATATCGTATAACTGAATCCTACTCCAAGGGAAATTTCTTGAAGTGACAAAAAAAAAAAAAAACCAAAATAAATGTTGCAGATGGTACACCGTATGATTTAAATTGTGATGCAACGATCTTTATCATTTATGAATCACAAAAGAAATAAAAATTGGCTATCGTGGACCTTCTGCTTCTGATCCGGGCCTTTAGTAATCGGGTTGCCTTATTTTTTTTTTTTTTTAGCCTTTTTGAATCGGAACAATGAACAAAAAGAACATGAAGGATGACACCGCGTAGGTATAATGCCAAAGTGAAAAGCATAGTACAGGTCCATAGATTGACAGCAGGTTTCAATTGGCATGTGACAAAGGATGGTTTTCCGAACCCAGCCGTCTGGATCACCGAGTTGTGGTAAAAACTCTTAAGAATGCCTTCGGCATAATTATGTTTACTTGCATTGGCATTGTTAAACAAATGATAACTCTTAAGAATGCCTTCGGCATAATTATGTGTACTGTTACGGGAAACACTGTCATTTGAACTGGAATTGCTTGATTCTTTTCTAGAAAGATTGAGCATTACCTCTGGGAAATAGAAAGTGTGTAGTTATCCTATAGTTCAAATGTGCAAGCGTATCCGTTCATGTTTTGTTTTACTAATAAAATTTATCTTCTTCGTAGGCTCAAACAAAATTTGTCAACCACTCCCATCCATTCCACTCGATATGCATCTTACTAGTAAAAAAAAAAATTGAAGTTTCCGAAACACAACAAACCAGAGAAGAGATCTTACCCCACAAGGTAGATCCATAGGTAAACAACAGAATCAAGACCTGCATGATTAATGAGCTCCGATTATGGCTTTCTGAGGGCCTCTAGCATCTAGCTCAGAAATTGCGAGTACGTTCTATGGTTCAAATTCACAAACTTGCTTATAGTTGGTCTAAGTTGGCCTCGTATACCGCTGTTGAGCTCCAGATTGTATCTAACAAAACTAGTCATGCATGGATGGGCCCATAGGTCTCAAGGGTTCAACATAGCTCTGATACCAAGTGTAAGAACCAGTTGTATACTCAAGTGTAATAACCACATCGAGACTATATACATTTTTTTTTTATTACAACAAAATACAACTAGAAGGGAAACACATTGGGAATCATTTCAGGAAACATATCATAACAATTTACATACATTTAACTAAGACCTAAATAGTATTGTAACGCATGTGTACCGTTCACCAGAAGACGAGACTCCGTTTGCTTTTTGTTTCTAGTATTCCCTCGTTGTCGGTCACCTCCGCGAATGAATGTCGATGTACTTGATCCGAATGTGATAACTCACCGGTTAACCTCCCAACCTACTCCTTGGGTACTCTTCTTCCCCGCGGACCCCCGAGCTGCAATGGGGTTGTACAATGGAGGAAGAGTCTAGCTGGCAGAGGAGAGCAACCGTAGCTCAAGAGTCCCCTCTCTAAAACCCTTTGCCTCACCAAACTCACTATAGCTTCGTAGTCACTGCCTTCACAAAATATCATCCATCCAACAATAGGGCTCCCCAAAAGTCCCTTGTACCATGGCCTGCCCCTTCTTTTATAAGATTTCTCATAGATGACACTTGGCATGTCATGCATAATTATAATATTTTTCCTTTTTAATAGCTTGATTATTCACCCACCCATGTGTCATTCTCTCATCAAGGGTCACCTAAAATTATTTACTTATCTTTTTTTTATTAAAACTAATATTTCCCTCATCTCACAAGATTCCTATTTCTACTCCTAGATGTCTCTTTATTCCCCCCTTTTATTCCTTAAATTGAGTTTATTACTTGGAGTCACTTAAGGAGTTAAGATTTTATTCCCAATCTACTTCCTAAATTAACTCAGGTTATCTCTTAGAGGGATATTCATATGCTGGATGATGCCACATGGAGCTTCGCTATATTTCTCTAAATTTAATTTATTTTTCTTATTTTAACTCACCTTCCTCTTTTATTAATTAAGTTTTACTTGGCTTAGGATTAATCTTTAACCTTACAATATGTTTGCCTTCCCCCCTTTTGTTCTAATTAAACCACCTATCTACCTAGCATTTTCCAACATGGGGAGGGTAGAATTTTTAATGTACTCTATTTATTTCTTCCTATGATCCTCCTTATTCCAAGTTTTATTTTTGATTTAATTTCCTTGGTTTCCAAACATCATTTTCCCTTGATGTAACTTTACCTAGATTTCATTCCTTACTTATATTTATTTATTATTATTTATTTTTAATGATTCCAAGGGTGCCAAGTTGGTCGTGCCCTTCAAGAATTTCCCCTGAAATTCCAAGGGTGCCACGTTTGGTTGTGCCCTTCAAGAACTTCCCTAGAAGTTCCAAGGGTGCCACACCTTAACAGTTTAATCGTGATGCCAAGGGTGCCAAGTTGGTCGTGCCCTTCAAGAATTTCCCTGAAATTCCAAGGGTGCCACACCACTTGCCCTTCAAGCATCCAGTGACTACGAGGGGAAAATAGCGTGCAACGTCATAGACCTCGATCGTCTCATATGTTGCCTGCTATAGTGAGACTAATGGTGCCGGGGATCAAGGAATCCGCCTTGATGCGCGCCCCCCAGTAGGTTCCTCATGAGCGACCCGACTTTGGGACCTCCCCTCATGGCATCGTGATCTTCAAGGCGAAGGTGTTTCAACTCTTCCAGCCCAAGTCACGGCGAGAGTGCTAGTGGGTGAGATCAGGAACTCTGTCCCACCCCTCCCATGTAGTTCCATCCACCTGTACAACCCCATCACCCATATGTGAGTCATTCGGCCAAGCAACTCATCTGTGCCTGCAACCATTAACATATCATCAGACTATAGATAACCATATATATAGCAGGTTCCAAAATTGATTAGAATTTCAAAGATAAAATAATATAATTTTCATCAAACCAGGTGTCGTCAACTCGTCATGCGCGAGTGCTTCTGGTGGTTTTCCTGCCATACTCAATAATAATCAGTAACCAGGTTTTTCAGTGATTCGTCAATGTCATAATAGCATTAATTATCATCACCTGGTCATTCACATCACCCTTCATTGTGAACCAGAATTATTCTAAGTAGCTAACATAGGAGATACCTCCATCATGGCTAGCATCATCATAACCTTAATGGAACCATACATAAGATCAAGGCTATCATCATCGTAACGTCAATAGAACCATGTCTATCCTTTACTACTATCACCATCATGATATCAATAGGGAATACACAACCATTAATTATATCGTAATCATAATATTAATAGAGAACATACATAACCATCACACTTGCTGATAATAGAGTCACATTTCTGGATCATCAGCCTGAGTTACTCATAGACTAAAGTGTGCAAGATAATGTCATATCAGAGTCAGGAAACTAGGGTGGGCACTACATCAACGCTTGAGTAGTTTTGGATGCTTCTATATAAAATTCTCATCCTCCCATGTGGAATATTCAGTGGATAAGTTCTTCCACTTGATAAGATACTCCAAAATTGATCGATTTCGTAGCTGTTGAGTTCTTGTTTCTGTGATTTCTTCTGGTTCCAATATAATTTTTCCTTCCTCGTCAAGTTCTGGCAATATTGTTCGAACTGGGAGCTTGTCGCCTATAACCTTCTTTAAACATGAAACATGGAAAAATGGGTGCAATCGAGAAGTTGTAGGAAGCTCCAATTTGTATGCCATAGCACCAGTCTTTTGCAACACCTTGTACGGACCATAATACTTTGGTGATAATTTGTTATCCTTCTTAGCTTGCTTGAGAGACATTTGCTTATATGGTTCTAGTCGTAGGAATATCTAATCACCTACATTAAAACTTCTTTCACTACGATGTTGATCTGCCTGTTGTTTCATTCTATTTTGTGCCAACAATAGGTTATCATGTTATTACTATAGTAATAATTTTAATTCATGTTATTGCTATATTGTTTGTTTGTTTTATGTTTTATGTTTTAGTATTTTGTAGCACTATTTTGTAACACTATTATACAAATCATTATCATTATTTAATTCAT
>APFE031567243.1:0-64508 GCA_000404065.3 Pinus taeda | reverse complement strand
ATAATATTGTTATTAAATATAATAACAGTACAATAGTTTTTTTATTTTTGTAATTAAGATAAAAATATCTCTATAAAAACAACCAATATTATAAATACTATGTGTATCATATACCAAGACAGGGAATATGGCAATATGTGTGTCATATACCAAGACAGCAGGGAATATGGCAATGGTGTTGGAAACTCTCTTACCACTTTTAATATGAAGTTATATTCCAATTTCTTTCCATAAACAATATAAAAGGAAGAGAAAATTTTAGAACTATTATTTTTTTTTATTGTTAAAACAATATAACATGTAAACATTAATACTCGTCACATATGCATTTTTGAATTGTCATTATGATTTTAGATGTCAACCTAAAATGTCTATCCGTCATACAGGAATATCGTTCACTATGTTTAAGCATAAACATATACATTTTATAAAGCGCATTATAATATTTGTAAAAAAATTGACTCAGAAGCACGATTTGATGGTTGAAGTTGTGTTACGCTGCTATTTCGATAGCGAGTCTTATAGATGTTAATCGATCAACATGTGACATTAAATTGATGTTAATCGATCAACATGTTGACAAAATATTTTTCAATTCTATATCTTAACCAGGGACGCTGCATGGCAGCGAGTCCCTACCTGAAGCTTTATTGTTAAATAAAAGATTTAAGCCCGCTGAAAGAGTATGGAATTGCAACTGGCTAATAAACAGCCATATGGAGAACTTTAGTGAGCTTTAAATTCTTGGCATGGTGAGCTTTAAATCAATTCTTCCACATCATTCCGAGAATAGTGCAGTAGATAGCCAAGAGCTTTCAAATGACATTTTCTGAAACACAATTGTGTAGCACAAGAAGGCTTTCTTGAACGGCTTTTCTCTTTTTGAAAATTGAAGCTGCTGTTTTTTTGTTATGTGAACTTCACCGAAAAAGCAATTTTTTGGTAATAATTTCTATTTAGTGATTGAGACTTGGCTAGAAACCCACCTTCAAACTTCTTTAAGCATAAAATCAAACTATGAATGAAGTTCAACATTGGACATTGATTTTATAAATTAAGAAAAGTGGAGAAACAAAAATTTAGAAAGATGGGGCATAATTCCAGAATTTGTCATTTCAGTTCCCTAAAGAAAACCGATTTAGTATTTACTTCCCATTTGTAATCGATTTATGGGAGAAATTTTGAAATGGTGATTGGGCTAAGTCTTATACAACACTCATCTCGTTATCACTAATCCCAACGTAGCAAAAAGTAGCACCCAGTGGCAGTCCAATACCATTAATATGAGCAAAAGAATTAGTATTGAAATTGCTTTGAAAGAAGTTGTGTGTGATAGGCTCATGAGATTCATTCTTCAGGAACAATGTGAACACTATCAAGTTGAGCCTCGGAGGATTATAGGGAATGAGACTCATTGTTGTCCATGTCTATTGAAATTACACGAAGAAATCTTAAATAAGTCAATATTGATAATTACAATGAACATTACTGGTCATTTTTTTCACCGATTTGAAGGTCAAAGATAAAATATGGCCGACATTGAATGTGAGATCTTAGAATAATTAAAACATACTAGCACAAAGATATGCAAGAAGCTCAACCTCAAATTATCATGTTTGTGCACATAATTCATTGGCTGCATGTTTTTCCAGAGCATAACACCCGTGCACATAAATCATTGGCTGCATGCAGGGTTAGTGTAACATGTTAGATTCTCTTTAACTCTGGCATTGCTATGCCTAGGTATCGGCTTTAGCAAGACCAACGAGTTGTTTGTGGCATTGCCATTATCGCCTTCGCTATAAGCAACCCAATCTGTAAGCATTGTCATTATTGCCTTTGTTGTAAGCAACCCAATCTGCTTATCTATTTATGCTCTAAGGAGAGCCAGAGCAAAGCTTATTGTGGTGTTCCCTTGTTTGTGGAGACACACCCCCATTTTTGCCGATTAGTTCATACTTTGCAATAAATTCGCGATGAACAAAAAAATACAGTTAGAGAGTTCAATCAACATCATTATCATCGAATATGGAGGCTGAGGGCCACAACTTTGCCTTCAAGTTGTTAGTAGCTCTCAGCTTATCATGGAATATGGAGGCCAAGGGCACAACTCTACCTTCAGATTGTTGGTCTCTCCCCTTAAAAGTGTTTTGGGCGAACCCTTACCTCATAGTAGGGAACGAAGTAGAGCCAGTGAGAAGAAGGTAAGATGCCGCTAGGACCAGGTGGAGGTCTTTTGGTCTTTCACCCAGAGGCTATGTTGGTATTCATAGTTCAAGCTCTAGGGATTTCTTCTAAAACTAGAGATTATCGTAGACTATGGATTTGAGCATCCATCCGAATTTATTTCTAGTTAACCTATTAGTGCTATAATATAATAGTTCTTATATATCTTGTTAAAATAAAATTTGTTGTTTAAGTTATTACTGTTGTGTTTGATGTTGTTATTATTTATTTTATTTTCTTGCACAATATTAACAGTAGCATCTTAACTAAGATAATCATTAAACTTAATAAAGCAAATTAACTATTACCATAGTTACTACGAGATTGTAACCAAGGAATAGATAGGACTGATATTTTCCATCAATAATAAATAGGGTGGTATTATTTACCCTATGATTAAACTTGTAATTATGTTAAACAACTATCGAGTTTGCTATAGACACTCATAAAATAGAAAATAACATATAGTGGTTAAGAGAAAACAATATAAGGTTTATGGGCTAATTAATACCTATCCATAACTTGCTCTAAGTATTTAGATCACTGCTAACTAGTCGTTGCACTATGTAATGGAACAAAATCCAGGATACAAGTCAGGCTCACCGAGTTGCAGCTTTGTACCTTGTAATGAAACAAAAGCAATGACACAAGTGAGGCTCACCAGGCTGTATCTTCTTTGCACCGTGTAATGAAACAAACCAGTCAACTGAATCCTCTTTTTCTACAGGTCCCCGTAATTTCTTTTCAAAACTTTTCTGGAATTTCCCATTTCTCCACTTGCTCTGTATTTTGCGGGTCCTGGTAATTGCTTCTCAAAACTTTTCTGGAATTTGCCCATCTCTCCACTTGCTCTGTATTCTACGGGTCCTGGTAATTGCTTTGAAAAACTTTTCTAGAATTTTCCCATTTCTCCACTTGGTGTGTATTTTGGGATTCTATAGTCTAAATATTTTGTATTGCTCATACAACTTTTATATTCTCTATTTTTTGGGATTTTGTAGTGTACATCTTCTGTATTGCCCATGCAAGTTATATTCCCAGCAATAAGGGTATTAAACTGAGCTCTGCAGATCTGAGATTGTTATGGTGTGAAAGACAAAGACCTAGAATTCTGTAGTGTACATCTTTGTATTACCTTGCCCATGCAAGTTGTATTCTCAGCGATAAGGTATTAAACCTAGCTCTAGAGATCCTAGTGCCACATAAGTGTTACAAAGGCCCAAATGGTAGTGTTGGAAAGATCCAGATGTCAAAAAGATCCAGATGTCAAAAAGGGAAAGCTAGGAAAGGAAATATATTAAACTTGACATGTATGTTGGTGAAGCAAAACTAGCATTTAATGTGCTCCGCTAATGCTAGCATTAATTTAGCTAGTATTTACCAGTTTGAAAATACGAAACAAATTACTAATTATAACATATGGTTTTGCTTTTCGGCCTCGGAAAGAGGTCAAATAAAAAGGCAAATCAATCTATATCGAAAAACTTTGACGAATCAGTCTATGTCAAAAAACTTTGGTTATATCGTGATCAATGAGATTAACAAACAAGTGAACTAATGCGAAGATGAGCATAATTGATTACAATAGTCCCATACCATTACCAAATGACAAGGACTAATAATATTACATACCAATAAACAATAAATGATATTGATATTTAAATGTTATATTTTTAATTAATTAATTTAATTAAAAAATAGAAATAATATATATTTTTAAAATAAATTTTAATATTTGATATGTAATTACTATTAAAAATATTATAAAATAGTTTATAGAATTTAAATTTTTACTGTTTATAATGGCTGATAATTAGATTAATTTTAGTATAGAAACACTTACTATTATTATTCTAAATAAGAAATATTTATTCTTTATATATTATGCAGTAAAATATTATTTGAGAAAAGCTCCCTACTCATGCCACTTGTATTGTTTCGCAGGTAGTTGATTTTGGTGTTAGACCATTTGGTATTAGACTATAATTTCTACTATGAGATTGAAGACGTATTATTGGTGAGTTACGGCAACCCTTACCCCGATTGCAGATTCGTTCAACTTGCTGACATGGCCATTCGGACCCACCTGTTTATCTCCGTTTCCATTGACAGACGTTAATGTTGATTACGAATGTATTTGTCACCGGAAAATGGTGCAGCCGGAACCTATCCCTTAAGACCTTACCGCTGGTAATGGAGGTAACGTCCTTCCCTTTACGCGTCTTATCGTCCTTCCGCTCTTGAGCGAGGAGCTCGAGGCATAAAAATTTTCACGTATCTTGACGTGGTGGAAGGATAGTGATGGGTGTTGTTTTTAATTTGTAACTTAATCAATAGCACTCCCGAGTCCCCGTGGATGAACTTCACATGTCCTAACTATGAATACTTTATTTAATATATATATAATAAAATAATTAGTTAGAATTATTATATTATAATATATTATATATATATATATAAATAATTTAATAGAAATAAATATTAAACAATAGGTTGATGATGATGATGATGATAAACAACAACTTTGGTCTATCGAACCTAAAGAAACAAATTATTTAGTTTGATTTAAGATTTTATTCCTAAAGCTTGGAGAGAAGCCCCTTGAGCTCACTATAATTTTGACATCCTAAAAGGCTAGGAAAGTCAGTATTGCGACAAAGATTATGAAATTGAATTAAAAAAAAAATTATCTCGTACATTTGAATTAAAAAAAAAATTAAAATACAATACAATATAATAATTGTTTTTAAATTAAAACGAGAAATTTCATCATTATATGAATTTTTATTTTTTCAATTGAGAGTATTAATTAGGACTAAATTTTACAAAGAATAATTTTTCATATTTTTTGTTGTTTTACAAATGTTTCAATTGCTTATGTCATGTCATCATTTTCTCTTTATTGTCTTTCTAAAGTTAAGAAGTGAAAAATTCAATTTTTTCTTTTTCAAACATTCCAAAAATAAATATCATATGGTTGTCAATTTCTATGTTTAAAAGACTATTTTTTTTTTTTTTTTTTTTCTAGAATGATTTATAAGTGCTGATCTATGTAATGATAATGATAGTGTTAACTATTAAAAATAGTTTTTCATGATCCGAGCATTAAATTTATTTAAAATTTTCATGTTTCAAGATCATTTAGTTTGGAAGGCTTTTACAAAAGTCAATATTGATATAATGGCATGCATACATGAACAACTCATAATTAATCCTTTACACCATACTTTAAAATATTGCCAAAGTGTTTCTAATGTCATTAAACATTGAGGGAATCAAAAGAAAGAGTTGTATTAGAGATCTTGAATCAGACTAGCATTTTGGATACAATCCTTAACTATTCTATGGTAACCATCATGAATATAAAATTATACAAGAAAAAATAATTTATAGCACAAATGGATCTCATTGTTCTTAGTATAGTAAGAATATATCTATTTATGTAAAATTACCAATCATGGCCAAAATCCACTAAATCTACATATTACTACCTCAAATTTAAGCAATAAAATAAACTCACTTACCTTCCACTACATGACCTTGAAAGTTGATATTTTATCTAATTTCTTAACAATATACGATCTTGGCACAATAGGGATTATCACTAATGGAAAAAGACATAACCCAAAATAGCTCTCCCACCCCCATAATCACAAAGCTAAACAAATGATAGAGAGCTTATAGATTCCATAATTATATAGTGTGATTTGGTCTTCCAACTACTTACTTTCATATTGCAGGCATTGAGATGTTAGAGGGAATTGAGATAGCCACTTTGCCTTTGTGTTCATTCTTGAAGGAAATAATAGAATTCAAAGATTTTTCTAGAATGGTAATGGATTATTCTACATTAGTTCTCACAAATATTTGATAATCGTACTTGTAATAATGAACTAAATTAAAAGGTATGGGATTTCCAACTTAAGCTCTTGAATATGCTTGAATCACCTAGAGACATTTAGATCTTCCCCAAAGCAACCAAACTTACTCACATTTTCTTAAATCAATACAAGAAAACTTGAAGTTGTACTAGATGGCACACATTTGCTAGAATCTAATTATTTCACATAAAACATATGTTGGTACAACGCTAACTACACAATCAGATATTTGTGAATTGGAATACATCACTCGTGGTTGCTTGTATTATGGACTTGAAGATGGAATATAAAGAATACTAAACCTTGTCTTTCTATGTCATATGTGGAATTTGGAATTGCAAGAATACGTGTGTTTTCTAGAATTATTCTTTGGACATCAACTCGACCAATATTAATATATGTTCGTACCTAAATGAGACTGTTCCTTAGGTATCTAAGAGATTGAAGAGACATATCAAACAGGTGGACATTTGGCACTGATACATAGTGCAGTTTCTTGATGAGGCTGCAAATAAGAAAATTTGTGGGAGTGGTTCATATATAGTTATTAAGCTTGGACAATATTATAATTTCTACTGGTTCAATGGGATGGGCACCAACTCGAGGGTGGAGATCGTTGCACTCTGTTGTGTATTATATCATGCAAAATGGTTATCCATAGAGGTAATCGACATATTTGGTGACTCTAAAGCAATTATTGAGTGGGATGCAGACAAAAATTCCTTTGATCCTCCCATGCTCCCATAATAGATGCAAAGAAAAGGGGACTGTAGATGCATTATCAAAATTTGGCCATTGATATCTTCCTGGAGAGATAATTTATAGTGGAAATAACAATGATTGTTATCTTCAGTCAAGGATAATATTAAATAGATGATATAGAATGATATTCTTTTGGTTTATTGTCATCAATGTTTTTGGAAATAATATACTTGTTGTGGTCATATATAGATATGATATTTTTATTTAAAAGATGTAGTTGTTGCTTTCGGTTGATTTTGGTAGATGTCATATGGGATACATTGGCCATAATGTTAAATAGGGGCATATTTGGTGATTAATGCAAGAATGATGATAAATACAAATATATGTAAAGAATTTTATTAATATAAATTCTGTTGATTTTTTCTTTCTTTCTGAAGAAGAAGAAGCTAATTACACACTCTAAAATGAAGACTCTGTACTAATTCTTAACACAAATTACAAGATACTTCAATGATATGGAAGAGAAAAAAATCCCAAATAATAACTAAAACTCTTATACCCAATTCCTCACCTATAAAGCCTTTATCACTAAGTGAATATAAAATGAATATAGAAATGTGTATCTCTCTTCAATTTCTCTAATAATATCACCTTAAGATTTGAATAATGCAACAATATTTCCCTTTTCCCATCTCTAGAATGTAGTAACACATTAAGAGTAAGATAGTTGAGTTCTATGGAGAAAAAATACCATTGTAATGTTGTAAAACCTTTACACCTTACGCATCACAAAATCTTTCCTCAAGACCCATCACAAAAACCTTCCTCGAGACACTTACACTATCATGATATATTTCAATAGTTATTTTTTCTATGAGGAGAATATATATATGATTTTTATTAATAAAATAAATATTATAATGAAGAGAATAAACCTAGTTTCCATTGTTTTATGTTTTACTTTTTTGGTGGTATTATTCATATTTTTTTTTTTTTTTTTAGGGATTTATTAGATAGTCAAATGGATTCATAATCTACGTGTTTCACATTCTTAAGGTACTAAGCATTTATAAATCAAATACAAATTTGATATAATATAAAATTACAATCTCATTAAAAGATATATTAATAAATTGGAAAATAAAAATAATATATATATAAACAATTGAACTATAAACAAAACAAAATAAAATAATTTTTAAATTAATATTTTTAATGGTAAACAAAACATTATTCATATATATATACTATATATATATAATATATAATATATATATATTACAACATTTATATTAATTTCATGCATTTTCAAACCTAAATACTTTTAATTACAACAATTTCAAATTTCTCATATTAACACTTATATTCAAAAGCTTAAGCAATTTTTTAAATAGAAAATGACTTTACAAATAACAAAAAGGTAAGTTATAAGAAGCCTTAGTATTCCAGCAATATGATGCATCTAAACCATCCTAGATCCATCTTAACCTGAGACCTATCAAGTGGCAAGAGGGATCAAATATTTCAAGGTGAAAACCTCTTTTTTTATGCATAATTTGAGGAAAGGTTTGCACCTCAAGAGATTTCATCCTTCTTGGTGCTTGATAGGTTCGAGGTTAAAATGAATCTAGGTTGATTTCAATCGTATGTGATCACAACAATTCTGATTTTATCTCTTTTTTTAATGTTATTTTGAATGCAAGTGACAATGTAATAGTGTTGAATGATAGAAATAAAAAAAGGAGCGATAATAACCCTTAGCCTTCTAGCAATATGATGCATTTAAACCAGCCTAGATCCATCTTAACCTAGGATCTATCAAGCACCAAGAGTGATTAAATATCTCGAGGTGAAAACCTCTTTTTTTTGTACAAAATTTGAGTAAACGTTTGCACCTTGAGAGATTTTATCACTCTGGGCGGTTGATAGATTCAAGGTGATTTAGGTAGGTTTTGATCATGTGTGATCACAACAATTTTGATTTCATCTCTTTGTTGAATGTTATTTTGAATGCAAAGTGACGATCTAATAGTGTTGAATGATAGAAAATGTGAATAATAAAATTGTAGTCCACTTATTTTCTTCTACTATGTTATTGTCATACCTATTACTTTTGTCATCTTTGCATATTGATCATATGAAAAGGGCAGTTGAAATTGTATGCCATTCAAATCATTAACTCAAGCTATTGTAGTAAACATCATACCTTGTCTCTCTTGCTCTCTAATATTAATAGTAAATTTCTCTAAAGTGAATCATTTATGACTTATGGAGTGTTAAACAATATTAAATTTTTAATTGTAGTTGTTTTCTATTACCTCGCTGAATGCAAAGTGATTAACAATGTTGAATGATAGAAAATGAGAATAATAAGAATGTAGCCGGTTATGAATAGTTTAGAGTTACACAAAGAAAACATTTCAAATAAGATGAAGTATTTATTTATGTTTGAATTATTGTAAATGTACATCATCAATATTTTTTTTGTGTTTACATTAAAATCAATGCACACTATTAACCTAATTACTTTGAAATTAATGTACATCATACTTTTAGTTAATCATAAATAAACATCTACATTAAAATCGAAACATCTAGTGCAAGCCATCAAATACAATTAGAAATCACATCTGCGGTAAAAATAATGCATCTAGTGTAAGTAATCAAATAGGATTAGGAATCAACAACTACACTAAAATCAGTGCATCTAGTGCAAGCAATCAAATAGGAATATAATTCAACAATTACACTGAATCAATGCATCCTATACAATCTAATAGGGTTTGGAATTGACATCTACATTAAAATCAATGCATCTATTTCAATGAAAACCAAAATATTCATAATATGCAAGAGTTTGTCTCCCTTCCTCTCTTTGTCTCTCTCTCCACCCGTCATTTATATCTATATCTCCCTCCATATTTCCTTCTTTGTCTCTCTATCCCCCCAATCACACATGGTCTCTCTCTCCATATATATCTATCTTTCCCTCTCTTTGTGTGTGTCTCTCTTTTCTTCCCTCTCTCCACCCTCCATATATATCTCTATCTCCCTTCCTCTCTCCTTCTTTGTATCTCTATCCCATCCCCCAAACATACACACTTTGTCTCCATATTTATTTATCTCTCTCTCCCACCCTCTTCCTCTCCATATCTTTCTCTTTCCCTTCCTCCCCCCTCTCTCTCTCATGTCCTACTCTCCTCTCTCCCTCACTCTCTCTCCATCTGTCCCTTATAACTTGAGCACTGACTCCACCTTTATGTCTCTATGTATTTCTTCTTCCCTCCCTCCATCTCTTATCAAGTAGGAATAGAAATCAACATCTACACTAATATAATTGCATCTATTTTAGTGAAAACCAAAATATGCATGAGATGAAAGAGTATGTCTCCCTCTCATTCTTTGTCTCTCTCTTCTTCCCTCTCTCTTCAATGATATCCTCAAATTATTTTTATGATGTTTGGCAGAGTAATAATCTAGACATCGTAGCCCTTGTGGATCTCTTCATTTCTGTCTCCATCAAGCTATGGTTGGTTAGTTGTTCTAAATTTTCTTTACAAAGAGATTTTTTGGTTATATACCAATATATATACTGACATATTACATTGGTATATATAGTGGGTATATATATTAGTATATATACCAACATAGTATGCTAGTATATATACCAACACACATACACATAAAACTAGCATATAATTGTATACATATGCGAGTATAAAGTATACCACTCAATCCTAATCATTTTGCAGTGTCTAATTCCTTCTAATTCTCCCCTAACAATAGTTAATGCCTTAAGTACCCTGATCCTTTAAGGCTTCATCAAGGACCCAAGGGACCTATTTTCTTGCCTTAACCTTGACGAGTGCCTTAAGAGACCCATCTTAGTACACAAGACTTCATAATGGTATGCATATTCCACATTGAGGCCAAGATCACCTCTAAAGGGTTCATATTATGGTTTGAGGTCATTTTCAATGCCAATGAGCCTTAGAGACCCATTTATGGTATAAGGCCCTTATCTTCTTTTCTCTTCTTACACATGTATCTACTATGTAAAAGCTCCTAATCATGTCCATATCCATCTTGTATCACAAAGATACATTTTAAAGAATCCCTGTTGTGGTGAGGCCTTGATCATGGCCCTTCATCTCAAGAAATTTAAGTTAGAGTCCCTAAATTTCTTCCTCAACCATGGTCTCAAACTCATCCTTAATTCACAAAACCCCATATAAATTCCTATATTCCACACTAATAATAATGATATCCTATAAAATGTATGTTTTATGATTTGATGTCTTTTTCATATCCCTTAGTCCCTAGAGGCTTCATCTAGAGCCTAAGGGTCTTATTTTTCTCCCTTGCCCATTGGAAAGGCCTTGAGACCCATTTATATAATACAAGTACTTATAGCAACAACCATATTCTAGTTAAAGGACAAATATCCTCATTTTCCAAACTTGTCCAATGAGGACCAACACTAGTATACATACATAAATATCTATTCAATATATGTGTGTTTCCATTTATAATAGTTTTATGTATCAATATATATGCATAATATGTCTTTATATATCCATATGTGTATGTGTTGTATATATACTAGTTATATGTGTCAATATATGTGTTAGTATATATACCAATATATATATATATATTGACATATTGTTAGGTGTGTGTGTGTGTGCGTAATGTAGTTATATACTAGGTATATGTGTTTATATATATACCCATAGATATATCGATATTGTGTTCATATATATGTCAACATATATATACCAAATTCCTAATATATGTAAAAGTATATATATAGTATATAACTGAAATAATGTTATATATATATATATATATATATATTATATTATATTATATAATAATATATATAATATATATATAATATTTAATATATATAACATATATAACATATATCACATATAAAAACATGATATGGAAATATATATAACATATTATGTTGATATTTATACTAGTATATATATTGACATACATGTAGTAGCAGTATATATTAAATACATATTGTGTTGATATACCAGTGACAACCCTCAATCGGTAAGCACAATACAAATATAGATTAAGAGATTAATACTTTAACTTAGGGTTGTAAAAACATCATAACATGGTATATTTTAATCCTTTAATCCTTATATTATTTTCATTTGTTAAGAAAATTTTATGTGGTTGTCCCTGAGATGCTAGTGGTTTCCTTTATACCACGGTGATGTTGAATTTTACTTTGGCCCTAGATCTGATCTATGGCTAACTAGGCACAAGAACACATTAGAAACCCTAGAACTTAAGCACTTTGCATGTCATAAATCTACAACGGTAAAATAAATAAAGTGCAAAGAGATATTAATCCCAAAACTCAAATTTTTATTATTCCATTCATAAAAGAATCAAGAGGCTCTTGTACCAATGATCATGGCCCTTTAGAACAATAGTATCACTAGTATACACAATATTCAAGAGATTAGGGTTTGAGGTTGAATCCATTAGACCCTGAATCTTCCCAACACATCAAGGAAAAAAATACATGACTTAATTTTTATATCTCTCCTTTTCCTCTATCCCTTTCTATCCTATTGTCCTTGGGTGTCCTTGGTTGTCCTTTGCAACCATCGTACAATGATTTTGATCATTTTATATCTTTTTCATTCATAGCTACTCACAACAAGTCATATCCATTAGACTTCTTGTATATATTAACTCCAAAATACTTCAGCCACTCACAATGGAATTTTTACTTCAAGAAAATTATATCTAGGCCAAGAAAACATGTTGTTCGCACTTCATCTTATGAATAGAATTCACGAATAACTTAGCAAACCTTCTTATTATAGAACAAACACTTCTTGTCCACACTAGCTAGCCTCCTTCCTAGTGTGATTCACTTTGGCCTTCCTTCTGTCATTGGTTTGAGGCTTTTAGCCTCTTTATCTTCCACATGAAACCCTTCGGCCCTATTGCGAGACAAGGTTGAGGCCTTAATGAACCTCTTTGTACACTACATAAGACCTTTCTACTTTTATATAATAAATATGAGGTTCTTCTAGTCCTCCTATTGCATACTTAGCGCTTCTACCCTCCATCAAGGCACTAAAAAACATATGACCAACATATAAGACTTCTTCTCAACTCAGAACCACAGAGATCACTTGACCTTCCTTGGAAAGACATATATTGTCAAGCTCGATTTCTTCTTCAAGTTTTGTGGCTCACTTTCTGAGATCTATTCTCTCAAGGATGGATTGTTTTCTAGGGTTGTTTTTCCTTCATGGTAGGTCTCAGCGGACTATCAGGAACCCTCGATCCCTTTCATTCAACTGCTTGTACAATATATAGCCACTGTTAAGCTTGGAAAAACCTTCTTTGTGGCTATGGTTAACCCTCTCCTTTCCACGATAGCCTTGACCATCCATGCTCCTTCTGTGATGTAGAAAGGGGTTCATCCAACCCTCTTATAGGGCTCAGATCACCCACATATTATGCTAACAACCAACAAACAAAATTGATCCCTTATTAATCATGAGGAGTGATTCTCAACCTCTTCTCTAGGATAGAATTCATATTCAATAACTGAACTAGACCATAAATTCATCCTCCATTAGTTGTGGATCACTTTAGGGCTTCTAATATCACATTCTTGCCTTACCTTCTCCATACATGAAGTCCTTCTCGTGTGTGTGTGTGTGTGTGTTCATCCTCTCCTTAGGCTCTCTATTTATATTTTTCTCTAGGGGTGCATTTAGGACAACTCTATATCTTAGGGTTTTCACTCTCTTACCCTTTCAATAAAAAACCATTTCTTTTAGCTTCCAAACCCATTGTTTTGTGTCCAAAACCTAAAGCTTGGGTAAATTTTCCAACCAATTACTCTTGGTGGGTTTCCTTCTCTCGGAAATACCTTATGAGCTACCCAACATTCCAACATTCCCTCTTGGTGAGGAGGGCATTTCCTTCACACTTCCATCTCCATGACTTTCCTTGCATGTCCATGATTATCCTTGCATGGGTCATGAATTTCCTTTGCATTGTCATATATGTTCTCGCATCTACCACGTCTTCTTTATATTTTGCCAATATTTGTCTTACATGGTGGGGGTATGATGAAGGTTGACATCTCGGAGGTCAAATGTGGAAAATAAAAAACTTCATATTTTTGAGGTATTCTCTCGCGTGGTGTTATAGTCGGGAGTCAGAAGGTTGGGCAATTGGCCAGTATTGTTTTGTGAAATAGAAAGGCATGATGCTTAACCTTGGAGAGGGGTGGTATGTACTGTGGTATGAGGTGGGGATGGTTTTGATATAATGTATAACACAAGAGTTAGCGCGAGGTTAACGTGCTGTGTAGTTAGGCTAAAAGGGATGTTGGGAGTCAAAAGGATGGGAATACGGGGAAGTCGAGAGTCGAGAGGTCGGGGTAGGAGAATTATCTTATGTTGTGTTGTGGTGTTCAACCTCTGACCATGTGACTTGCCTCTGACCTCTGACATTCAAAGGTTTTCCCTTTGAAAAATGTCTTATGTTCGACCTTCGACCTTCGAAAGGGTTGGTGAGTAGGCTGCTTGGAAGTCAGGATGTTCATCATATATTATATACTATAGAGGATGAAAGAAGCCCCATGTGAAGCTTGGTCAAGTTAAGAGGGAGGTTGGCAGGTCAGAAAGGAGGCAAATCAGAGGTTTGGATGACAAGGAAGTCAAGATTTGGGAGGTCGAGGCCTACAATTTTAGAGTTGTTCTATTGCGGTATGTGGCCCAACAGCAGTTAATACGGGAGTTAGGAGGTCAAGAACATCAGTGATACTATTTGAAATAGAAAGGTCTGACCTTTAACCTCCAACTTACATGTAAATATAATTCTTTTTTTTTTTAATTTGAATTTAATAATAATAATAATAAAATTAATATTTTAGTTAATCTTTTAAATTATTATTTTATATGTTGCAATTTTTTTTCAAGCTCAGAGAGTTTACTTTTTAGTTTGGAAATTTTTTCTATTTTTGCAGTTCAAGGCATTTTACTTTTTTCAAAGAAATTCTATTTATTTCAGTAATTGAGAATTTAGAAAATAGGCTTCTAATAATAATAATTAATAATTAAAAGTTAGAATAATAAATATATTTATTATATAATTTCTTTATATAATTATAAATTATGTCAATAATAATTTATTATAAATTTAGAGACATTAATTTTACGTATCTAAATCTATAAAAATATCATTTTTAAGTATTATTATAATAATAATTTTATTATATTATTATATAAGATTATTTTATTTTTAATTAATTTTTATTTTAACGATAAATTTAAATTAAGTTAAGAATAATAATAAGTACTAATGTCTATTTCAACCACATTTACCAATATGGTTGTGAATGTGATTGATTCATATATCTCGTTTACCAACCAAATTTATCAAAATAAATGTGATTGTGGTAGTTATTCATGATATTGATGTTTCTTGTATAACAAAAATTATTTAAAACACATTTTTTCTTAATAAAAACAATTTGAATTTTCTTTTAACTGTATATACATATCAACTTTTCTATTTTGATAAATTATCTTATTTCATATTATAAGTTTATTAAATTTTTCTACACAATTAATATAAAATATTTTTTAATATAGTTGTTTTTTAATTAAACTTGTTCATACATATAAACATCATCACATATATTATATTAACATATTATACACATACAACAAACGTACTATCCATTGTAATAACAATTTACAAACTGAATTATAATACTTCTCTCTACCATTAAACTATATGCAATCCTATATAATGCTCTTACATATTTAATGAATATTTTTCTTACATATTTAATAAATATAATATTTCATTTTAGTATTGATAAAATATTCTTATAAAAAATAATTTTTACTCAAACTTAAGTTATTACATTTATTATAAAGTTTTAAATTTTTATATAAGTTTTAATTTTTATATAATGTTAAAAATACTTGAATTTTCAATATTACATATCATTCCAAATCTTAAGATTGCTAAATTTTCCAATAACAATCATGTTCACTATCACTTCATTTTTCTAACCAATATTTCTAATCACCACTAAATTTTCTTTTAACCAATATTTCTAACCATCAACAAATTTTCTTTTAACCAATATTTCTAATAATCACCCAATTTTGTGTAATCAAGAAGCCAAGGATAAATTACAATGAAATTGCGTCTGCATTATACAATAAACAAATAAAAAACCATGCCTATTAAGATCCAAAACTATGAAGCAATCATTAGGCTTATAGTTGTGTAAAACTTGCAAGCTAACACTAACATGGTCAAGTCTAGTTTGATATTATTGAGGCTCTCGAGTAAATTTCACTATGCTCATATGTCCTTGATCTGTTAAACTTTGCACCATTAGTGGTGCTCACTATTTTAATATTCTCAGGAGGAACAATCATGTCCATGTCCTCCACTTCATGCATTCCTTAGAAGAATCCCTCAATAAGTTTTAATTCCCTCAGCCTTCCTTCATTTCTACTATCAATTTCTTGGTTCAGGTAATGTTCATGAGATTGATCTGAGCATTGTTGGAGTAAGTCCATGGTTATTTCATCCTTCCTTTCAACCTGTAAATAAATGCCAATCAAACATTAAGATGATTTTTCCTTAACTCCATTGTTAATTTCCATTCCAAATTCCAACTAGATCAGACACTACAAAATTAAGTTCTTGATGAACATGAATTCTTCGTAGAAGTTTTCAACAACTTTTAAATACAAGACACATTGCAATTTATACTAAAAAGTGCCCATAAATCGCAAAAGAGAATGTAAGTTCAGCGGAGAACTTGTAGATTTAGAAGAACCATCCTGGAATCTCAACCTGATCAAGCCTGCAATGGACTACTATCGTAAGAATTTGCAAATAAACGTGAAACTTGACCCTCGTAATTATCCAAGTTAACGTCTTTATATTGGTCTCCTTCATTCCATTATTTCACTTCCTGGCAGGATTGAGCATGCCTTCCAAATTCACCCCAATAATGCAAAGTGTGATTAAGATGTATCGTCCAGGGCCGACAGTTGAGCCCTTATTTTGAGCAGCAAGGAAATCTACCCATATTGGATATTCTCTTCCTATAAACCCTTAAAAGTTAACTCTATAGTCCATGATCTCCTCTACTTGGAACAAACATAGTATTGGCCTCGTCAGTGGTCTTTATCAGCATTTTTGGGTAGATGTATTAGAAAATTACATTCATCCTCCCTGTGAGAAGTTCAAAGCTGGTGGTGAATGGGGGTGCAATGTCGATAGAAATGCAGACCACATATGCAATAAAACCTAAAATATCAAGTGTCTTCATCCTGTAATTATGGGCTAACTCGAAAAAAAGGAAACATATTGCTAAAAAGCCAACCTACCAGGTATTCATGTGGCGCGTGGGGATTCAAAATTCAAATTTCAAGAAATATACGTGCGGGATTTTTAATATTAAAATTTGAAATGACAAGTGCTACATTTCGAAGGCTTTAATTGTGTTCTAAAGGGAGTAGGTGATGAGGTCAAATGAAGAAGAAGGTATGGATACAGGTTCTGAAGTACAGTTAAAAGACACAAGGCGACGAGGGGCTTAGTTTGCAAATTCTCACTAGTTTTCCAACTTCTGCAATGAAATTGGTTTATGAAAATAGAAGTCAACAAAGATGGGAAGGGTGCAACTGGCCATGTCAGCAAGCACAAGGAATCTGTAATCGAGATAAGCTCAATGGTGACTTACAATTCAAAATAGTGATGGATTATGTTGAAACTAATGCAATCCATTCAAATCCCAAGAATGACAATATTAGAATAACAAAACCCATTGTAAATTTCTCAATGCCTTGGATAAAGAAATTCTTTGTGAAAGAAAGATTGTTCACAGGTATCTGGACCCCACCAGAGCTTTCTAGCATCAAAATTGAATTCAAATCCTCCAAACATGTCTCTGAAAGTCTTGTTGCTGAGCTTGCCCAATTGATACAATTTTTGCAAAACCCCAAAAACAACAATGGGGAAAATGTAGATGATTTATGGCTTCAATGGGGAAAATCCATAATATCTCCATGGAAAAGGAGCTCAAGGACTTCATTTCCAACAAAAAGCTCTTGCTTGGCCGCAACACCAACTTCAACTCCAACACCATTTATCTCCCTATTGGCCACACTTGTGTGGTTCTACCCAGAGGATGAAGTCCTACCTCAGAGGCTCTTTCTTAGAGGCTATGAGCCTCTTCCTCACCGACACTATTATATTGCAATGCCTTAGAATTATTGAGATCCATTTCCTTTTCGTCACAGCATGTGAAAAACACTGCATGATTCCTATGTCATTTGGATTTCATATTCTTGTAAGAGTTACTCATTCCTCATCTAGAAGAAATACCTAAAGGCCTTAACGATTGCAAACACTACTTCGATCCCGAGGGGAAAGAGAAAACTAGATGGTTACATAGCCATGGATATGAAATAGATTACTCCATTGACAAGGTCTTGAAAATGAAGAACAATACAATTCGAATTAGACTGGAGATTGAGAGCGGAACTTGAACTTTCACCATGAGAATAAGGGAGTGAAATGTGACAACTGTTACAACTTCCATTATCATCAATGGGCACTTCAAAAGCTTCATTTCTTCTAGAGGGGTTTCCCACATGTATATCATTTTTTTCAGAGGCTCCCATTCTTTGATAATACCGTTGACATTTTTCATTCCATGCATGTCTTGAGATATTGGATCCCGATAGAGCTACTAGAGTTTATATTGTATGATATCAATAAGATTTTAAGTCCGAGAGGGTGTTTTAGCTTGATCATTTTTTCTGAATTGAATAACAATTGAAGATCCATGTTCCTATGCTTAGGAATCTTGGTTTTAATATGGTAAAATGGTACATTTCACATAATTTGGACAGAGGGATTGAGCTTAAAGAAATGTGCATCTCTGCTCTCTTGGAGAAGTCACTGAAGAGGGATTGAGATTAATTAATAGGAATTTTATATGCACATCCAATTTGAATGAGATGTGAGTGATGGATATTTTTACCTTCAAAACAACTGAGCATTCTTGTATGTGATGTATTCATCTATTGATTTATGGGAATAGACAAGCATTTTGTAAATTAACTGGTTTCATATGCTTTGGTATGTTTTCCACTTCCATTTTAAGGTCCTTAGTCCTTAGGTGGGTAGTCATGGCCCTTCATAGTCACCTAACCATGGACACATGGGCAGTGAATCTAATGAGAGGGATATCCTAACCTCTATAGAAGGAAAGAACAAAAGAAGTGATATGTTAATTATTTTAATATAGGTTTTCATTTCATAAGTGGTGTTGATTTTTGGTTAAAATATGGAACATTTTTTTATAGAAAAAATGATAGATGATGTCGCAACTAATCCGATCCATTCAAATCCAAAGCATAGAAATAATCGAATAAGAAAACCCACTAGAGATTTATGAATTCCTTGGATAAAGAAATCCTCTGTGAAATAAGAACCCTTCGAAAGTATCCAGATTCTTCAAATTCCTCAACCAAAATAAAATAACGAAACTGAATATGTTGATATGAATTTTGTACATTGTTTTGGATCTCAAATGGCCTTCCCAAAATGAAGTTCTTGAGATACAATACTTCAAGGGAATATTACACCTATTGTAGTTTGCAGATGCACATCTAAGATGAATGAGTTATGAGTGATGGATATTTTTAACTTAAAAAAAACTAATTATTTCTATATGTAATATATTCAAGTATTGATTTATGGAAGTATACAATTATTCTATAGATTAATTGGTTACATATGATTTGATATGTTTGTTACTTCTAGTTTAAGGTCCTTGCTCCTTGTATGGCTAGTGATTATCCTTCTGAGTCACCTAACAGTGAACACATGGGTAGTGAATATTGAAGTTAATGAAAAAACAAAAAAAAGGAGTGTTTTATGACTAGATTCTAAAACTTGTACCACAACTAACCGTATAAGAATTCCTAGGCAAAAGGAGATGAGCAGTGAAGATCCTTCTTAGCCACTTGACCATGAACACATGGGCATTGCCTCTAGTGATAGGGGCCTTTCTAATTTTGCAAAAGGAAAGAAATGGTTCGTTAATTATTTTAATATAGATTCTTATTTTATAAGTGATCATACTTTTTAGTTAAATTATAATCTCTTACATAACCTTTCGAGGATATTTCACAAGACTAGTAGTGATATGAACTTGAAGATAAATTGTTCAAATGGGTAGCTCTCTCTGGGCGAAGGATGTCAAAGTTTTGTCATGGTTAGTTTCTTAGTTCTTTCATTTATTGTGTTTTTTTTAATTTATATTTTGAAGTAAACATTGTGCATTCGTAAATGTGTTTTTATGTTTAAATAAGCCTATGAAAGCCTAAAATTGATATATTTCTTGCCAACAACTCAACTCCAATAGATTGGCACCTCAAACATCTCAAGATAATGGGATATATATGCTTCATGTAGTGAAACATAAGAAGCCTAAAACTACCTTCCCTAACCCTTTTATACTAAGGACTGTAATAATGAAGAGTTCATTTTGATTGCATTGAAGTCAAGAAAAGTGAACAGATTAAATAAAAAGTCTAATTTGGAAACATTTATTTGTTTGGTGTGGAAAACATAAAATTTATATGTGTTTTCTTGCAAGAAAAAAGATTGTTGAAGGAAGCAAGTGTGACCAAAAAGGTAGAGTAATCTATAGCTCATAAGGGAAGCTTACCAGTTTTCTTAGCTTGTTCCATTACTAGTGTGAACAAAACAAGGGTACGATTTCCTCTATTAGATTTAATATATTTTAGGAATGGCTTCAAGATATGCTCTATTACCACTAGAAGTTTCTAATATTATTTTATTTGTTTTTTGTAGCATAAGGGTAAGTATCCATGGCTTGAACCATCAAAATCTAAAAATGATAAATTCGAAGCTTTTACAAAAAAAATAATTGAAACCTGAAACGAATGGTGAGTCCTTTGTTTAAACTTGGTGTTTGTGCACTTCATCCTATAAGGTTTTTATTGACTCCATATTTCATATGGTGACTTCTTATTTATTGTAGAATAGAGTGAAACTCAAGTAGGTCGATGTCCCAAAATATTTCAAGGAAAGACCTCTTAGTGATCTCTGTTTCCATTTTTGACCTTACTTTTGCTTGACTGTCATGACCTTAAGTATTTACTATTTTCTTAGCATGTGCAGTTGGAAGATAAAGAAGAAATGAAAAATTATTTAGTTAAGACAATACACCATGCAATTAATATACCATTCTTTAGACAACCTTTCGAACCTTAAAGGTATTTCTATATTGCACTGTTTATTTCTCTTTTATATGTTGTAGAAAAAAATCGATTAAGCGGAATAGATAAGTTGATTTACCAATGTAATTCATAAAAATGGATGGAATTAAGTATAAAGGGAAATGAGTGGTATTGTTTCTATATGTTATCTTGGAAAAAATGGATGTTGCAATTTACCAACAAAATTCAATTATGGAAATATAATTGATTAAAATATGTTACATGCATCCAATAAAGCATTAAAAAAAGCATATCAAGGGAAGTGAATCACTTACACAATTTAAAAGAGCCCTCATTAGAGTTACTTTGAGATATATGGTACAAGCAATTTATTGTAACCAAAATCTTATACTAAGTGTCTATCAAACATGTTATACAGTTATACAATTGTTAGATCCCAAAGATTGAAAGATTTTGTAGATATTCTTAGTATTTTAAATTTCATAACATATCGCATCACTCTTCATCTATGCTCTTTTTTCATATGGTACGACATTTCCTTTGCAACATTTAGTGCAATTCCTAGCTATGCACATAATAGTTATATAAAGATTAGAAATTTTCATCAATGGATATATAAAAGCAATTATTTTAGATGCAGTTTCATTACACAAAATGATTTTTTTTTTGTTAGAATCAAGTAATATAATCTCTGAAGATATTGTGATTGTTTGTTGTTTAAAATGAAAATTTGAATGGAAAAATAGATTTAGCACCCTGAGGGATCTTAAAGCACTTGAATTCTACAAATTGAGCATCTTATGATAATTAAAAATATCTACAAGATTTTGAGCAAAATTCACCCAAAAAAAATATCTAGAAAAGGAACAAATTCATTCATTATTTAGACGACACTATTACTTTATTGATATCTAATTATTATTGCATTTATTAATTAGCTATATTTTAATTTGTGAAGAGGAATGCTTATTATTTTTCTTAATTAAATTAAATCTATATAAATTATATACTTAATTTAAATAAATATATTGTTATAATGACTTCACATTTTATTATTAACTAAATTTATATAAAAAAAAGTTAAAAATGTTAGATTTGATAAAAGTTATCTTAATTAAGAGTGCCTCCACATGACTATATTTCCAACGAGCTCTTTTATCTATAGTTTGGTTTGTAAAGGAAAATATTTAATAAGAGAACACTACTTTTGGGAAGTGAAGTATAGGAAAATTGCTAGCTTTTGGGATATTTTTGGCATCAATTTCCCAAACTTTATTGAAGAACATCTTCAAGATATGTTCCATCCTATGCAATATAAGGGAAATTTTTGTTTGTCTAATTATTGGAAAAACATCTCATTAGAGACTAATTATTGTTGATGTCAATCTTCCTAATCTTAGGACATCCCTTTATTAGACCAAGTTCTTGAAAATTCAAGAAAACTTTTCTACATCAACAAATCCACTTTTCTAAAGATCTAAATGAGATTCGTTGGGGACATAAATCACATGATTATTTCACCATCAAATAAATTTACTTCCTTATGATCAATCATACTCACACTCTGAATCAATAACTATGGTCTAAAATCTGGTGTCAAAAGATTTGGACTAGGATAACGCATTTGTTCAGTTTCTCTTCCATGAAAAAACATTGACCTGAGATAAGCTTCTCTATGGCTATGTTGGTCACTGAATCTATTCCTTATGTTGCACCAAGAAAGAAAATCATGACCATATTTTCCAACAAATTCTTTAATTTGTAATTTGCCTCTTTCCCCATTCCACAATCCCATTATCAAATGCTATTAGATTATTGCACCTGGATTTGTCCTCTAGATTCTCTGGAAAGAACATAATCAATGTACCTTCCACAAATATCAAGACTCCATACTCTCTATTTGGAACACCTTTCTTCATAATCTCAAAGAAACAATCCTTATCTACAATTGGTTGATGTTGGGCTTGAAATTCCAATGCACTGAGGAAGCTATTCTTGTTTTTGTCAATCTTCCCTCTTCCCTTTCTAAACTCCTATACCCCCTGTCTCATTAACTCTCTCGTAATCCTTTAATTGTTATTCCCCTTCTCTTAATTTTGTCAAACTAAACTTTGATGGTGCCTCCATGGGAAACTCTACTCCTGTAGGCTACATGGGAGTACTTTTCTCAAAAACATGAGACAAAATTCATTTGTATTTGGTTTACACTGGCCACAACACAAATAATGCATTATAAATCATAGTGGTTAAAATGGGGTTGTGATTTATCTCCACCCTTAATTTATCTTTCCTAATCTTTGAAGGTGACTCTCATCTTATCATTTCCATTATTACTAAGTTTCTTTATGAATCTTCATTCTCATAAAAAAACTCCTTCCTTTAATTTATACTACCATTCCCTCACGTATATGAATATTAGGTAATCGATTTATAGATCAATTAGCCAATGAAAGTTGTGCTACACTATATATGTTTAGCCATTATTCTTAATCTTCCTTCCCCTTTCATTGTTAAAATAGGAATACCAAGAAATAATATCTCAAAATATCAATACCATGTTTTGAGTGGCAAGAAATGAAATAAATGTAGTTGGGATATAGTTATTTTTTCCTTTACATCCCCACTGAGTGTAATTTTTTTTTAGCAAGGACTCTATAACTCAACAAGGTTGTTATTTTTTTATTCTTTTAAGTTTACCCATAAATGGGGTAGAAATGTTTTTTGGCCTTTATTTGTCTTTGATCTATTTTTTTATGATTAGTTTTTTGGTGCTAATAACAATTACAAATTTATAAACATGTTCTTTCTTATTTCTTCTTGTGTTGAGGTTTCCTTAGTTGTTGATAGATACAATCAGGTAAATTTCCTTTTCTTTAAAGTGACATTCATGAGAAAAATAGCCTAAAAAAAAGTAGTGAACAACATACATTCAAAGAAAACCATCAAAGAAACAATTTAACAAAGTGTTTTAATGAAGGAGTTCACCCCTCCTAGGCTACATCTCCTTGGTCTAGCTTCGATGGCTTGGGCCTCTATATTAGTCCAATGAGGAAAAAAATTGTTTTACAAAGCTCTATGTCTCCTGATACCTACACCAATGTGTTTAGAAAGCCCCAATTAGCTAAGAACACCTCTTTTTGAGCTCGATTCTGTCGAAAATTGACTTCTCTATGACTCAATCAGTGTTTTCCTAGAAGAGCTCTCCTAAATCTGGAATGACTTTAGATAGCGCGTTAAATTTTGTGGTAGGACCAAATTTGGGGGCACCACTAAATCCACCAACAAATTAATCTCAGAGTTAAATTGCACTTAAGAAATATTTAAAACTAGATTAGCTCTACATCTCGTGATTAACTCTAACTGTAACCATTATGTCTCGTGGTTTAATGAAATGTTCACATGTGATAACTGTCATAATAATTTTTCTGACCGGAACCGTCAAAGCCAACTGTTTGATGTCGCGATGTTAACATTCACATGTACAACGGTCAGATCTTTGGTTTGAATAGTCATTTTTCATAACCGTAACCGTTGTAGTTTGTTGTGTTGCGTTAAAATGGGGGGAGGATTGGTTTGCGAGGTGGCCCTCCCATAACCATCAACCCCATTTCTGTTACATTTCAAATATAAAATGTGAACATTATGGTTAAGAACCATCCGATAGAGCAAGTTATCAAGGCATAAGGTTTGTATTCGAGAGGTCATGGGTTCGACTCCGACTTTTGCTAATATATTTTTCACAATTGTATAGACCTCCAATCGGACCTTTGGTAAGTGCCACATGTCTACCTCCGAGCTTTCTATCTGGCATCCTTCCATTGGTCCATAAATCCACCAATAGAAATGAGACAACACACCCCTATACAAATCAACCAAACAATGCCACTTGTCTATCCCTGATTCCTCATTGACCAATGTTGACCATGCCTAGTCACCTGCGATGTCAGTAGTATGGACTGTTGACTATGCAGTGACTAGGAATCTTTTTTGCAAATGTTTCTTGTTTAGCAAAGCAATCAGAACACAATAAATTTCTCATACGAACTCGGTTTTTGACAAAACGAGTTGTGTTAGGATCATTTTTTGAGAGGGATGCGATTGTTCAAGTTTCAAGCCATTCTGAGAACATGGATTTTTTAGGTAAATATTGAGCACCTGATCATTCCTCCCCACTATAAGCCTTTTGGACCCCAAAAGACATTGTCAATTATTTAGCATGTGAGGGTAAAACTCCCTCACCTTATCAGTCTACAACCATTTGGCTTTAGAAGGACTTTGTCCCTTGAGTCCCACTCTAAGGTATTCGACAACCCCTCTCTTCGAAGTCCTGGTCCTTTCTCAAGTGTGAGATCTTGTTGAAGTTCATCAAGATATTCTCACGAGAAATAATCTATCAATGGCAGTTGAACATGCTCTCCTTGATCATCAATCAAAGGAGGTTGAAAATATCTCAAATTATCAACATTAATAACAGAGTATATTTGTATATAAGGAGGCAAATAAGGATTAAATGCATTGTTACCAATCTTTTCTAGGATTTTAAAAGGACCATAATGGATTGGCTTAAGCTTTTTACCTTCCCCTTCAAGTCTCTCTTTGCTAATATATAACCAAACTTTGCCACCAACTTGAAATTTGTGATCAACCCGGTTTTTTTCATGCCTTGCCTTGTAGCCGCTTTGAATTTTCTCAAGCTGTTCTTGCATTATATGTTGTATCAACTAAATTTTCTCTATGAACTTACATTCCTTATCAATGTGACTATGACCATCAATGGCGACATACTTCTCAAAGATGAAGTCCAATGGTGATCTTAGTAACTACCCATAACATGCCTAAAATGGTGATGTGTTTTTGGAAGAATGCTTTGCCCTGTTGTATGCATGTTGTATGTAATGAAAATTTTCATCCCACAATTTGGGATGTTTACTGCAATATCCTCTAATAATATGAATAATTGCTGGATTGACCACGTCGGTT
The DNA here is from genome assembly GCA_000404065.3 of Pinus taeda. Taxonomy (NCBI): domain Eukaryota; kingdom Viridiplantae; phylum Streptophyta; class Pinopsida; order Pinales; family Pinaceae; genus Pinus; species Pinus taeda. The sequence continues at coordinate 38,404 of APFE031567243.1, read as the reverse complement.
TATCCATCTATTTGTGGATGAAAGTTTGTACTCTTCTTTAACCTTGTGTCCATCATGTCCCACAAATTTGACCAAAAATTCCCACGAAATCGAGAATCTCGATCACTTACACTAGAAGTAGGAAGACCAAAATGAACCCAAACGTTTTGGAAGAAAATATGAGTTGTTTATTCAGCTGTAAGTTTCTTTTTACATGGTGTTAGTATGCACATTTTTATGAACCTATCTACAATTGCATACATGTATTCATGACCTTTCCTTGACAATGGAAGACCTCATACAAAATCAATTGAGATACTCTCCCATGGACGTGAAGGTATCGGAAGTGGAGTGTAGAAACAAAGTTTCCTTTTTTTAGGTCTACTTGTATCACATAAAGAACATTGTCTTATGAAAAAAGAAACATTATCCAACATGCATGGCCAATAACTATACCTTTAAATATTTGCTATTGTTTGACCTACACTAAAGTGTGTGCTTCCCTTATGATATTGTTTCTTTCTCCTTGTGGAATACACAAATTTCCCATGTGATACAACAAACTATTATGTACATGATAATCCAACTCTTCAATTTGATTTCCTTGACTCAAGCTTGCATATACTTCTTGAAAGTCACTATCATTTGCATATTGTTCTATGTAGCATTCATGCAAAACAAAATTATGCTTGAGTATAACAGATGAATTTAGAATAGGCCTTGAAAGCATATCAACTACCTTATTGTAGATTCACCTTTTATACCTGATAACCAAATGAAATTGTTGTAGAAAACACATCAATTTGAAATGTCACAACTGCTCCAACTTTGACTGTGATTGTACGTACTACGATGGTTGATGGTCGGTATGGATGATGGTATCCTTCCGCATCAAACAGTGTTTTCATTTCTTAACACTTTGTACCAACAAATAATGTTCTTTGTCATATGTGGGATAATTAGTTACAACTCCATTAATTTTTTCGGAATGAAATGATATGGGCCTACCATGATGCAATAGAATTTCTCCCATGGCATAATCGCTTCCATCCATTTTAATCTCAAATGGTTGTCTAAGATCCGGAAGTGCCAATACCGGTGTTGAACATATCTTTTGCTTCAAAGAATCAAATTCTTTCTGTTGTACATCTCCCCAATGGAAGACTTTCTTGACACTTTTCAATGCATGTAATGGAGTTGCAATGGAAGAGAAATTAGCAATAAACAATTTTTGCCAAATTAACACTTCGACATCTTTAAAAACAATAGCTCTTTTCTCAAGACATCAAGTACTTTGTTTACATGCATGACATGTTCATATCTTGACTTGTTAAATATGAGGATATCATCTAAGTAGATAATGAAAAAGTCATCTAGAAATGGTCTCAATGAATCATTCATTACCCTCATGAAAATAACTGGAGCATTTGTAAGACCGAAAGGCATAACAAGCTACTTAAACAATCCTTATTTAGTTTTAAATGCGTTTTTCTAAATGTCTTCAACTATCCTAACTTGATGATAACCATGTCATAAATATAACTTAGTGAAATACTTTGCATACCTCAACTGATCAAGAAAATAATCAATTCTTAGGAGTGGATAATGATTATTTACAGTGATTTTGTTCAGTGCACGGATATCCACACGCATGCACCAAGTTCCATCCTTATTTGGCACCAAGACATTGGGTGAACCACATGGCGAAGTAGATGGGCATATGATACCTTTGTTCAACAATTCTTGAATTTTGTTTTTGATTTCCATGCTCTCCATAATAGACATGTGATACATGCCAATGTTCGAAAGTGTAACATCTTTTTGCAACTAAATCTCATGTTGAATTCCCCTCTTGGGAGGTAACCCCTTTGGTTCTTGAAACATTTCGTCATGCTTGCTTACCTCATCAAACAAATCAATTTCAATTTATCCTCACAACCTTCAAAATATTCATAATAAATATCATTATTTTTCTTGATCATGAGAAGCAAAAAAATTTTACGTGCATTCACTAGTATCTTCATCTGCCCCACATTAACCATAGAAATCTTCAGCTTTTTGCAATGGGCTCTCACTATGTACTCCACCCCATTCTTGAGCAACATGTACTTGTTTTCATGGAGATAAAATATTTCTTTTCTATCATACATGTAAGGACTACCCAAAATGATTCTTGACATGTCAAGTGGAACTACAACTAACTCAACCTCATCAATCAACTTTTCACTAATGGTGAACTTGAATAAACACTTCCTTGTAACCTGTAAGTTTTCATTGGTAACTATCCAACCCAATGGATATGGCTTATGATGAGGTACAGTTTCAAGGTTTAGTTTTTTAACTAAGTCTTTGTATGATTTGAAATCACTCTTACATGAAACAACTCTATTCTTGACTCTTCATTTAGAGTGTTGTTTTTACTATGTGATGAAATAGTTCTTGCAACAATTTCTTTTCCTTTTGTAACCATGGCTAAAATCTTGGTCTCATCACCAGAATATGAACCAAGGTCATGTTGTGTGGTAGTGGTCGTCTTTTGTTTTCCCTTATTTCTTTGTTTCTTAGCCTTAATTGGAGATACAATTTCCAATTGTAGGCTTCATCATGCCCATCTTTGGAACAACCTTTTCATGTGATTTTCTCCGCTTCTTTCTTCACACTTTCATTCTTCCTTTCCTTCCATCTAACATTGTAGAACAAATCACACCAATAGAGCTAAACCCAGAATGCATGGAACATGCCACAGTTGATCAAATCATGGACACACATATCCATAACACTCGCCAACAGAGGATCCAACTATATCAAGTTGTTGAAGCATGCTAGCTCCTTCGTGAGGGTAAGTAGTTCACGAGGGACTAGGTTCAATAGAAATTTTCTCACGTCATGGACGCTCTACAAGAAATGGGGAAAATTATTTCCTAAGGAGGGAGGACTGATCTCGATGGATATTGGTGGCCACCCACCTATTCCACCTATACCTCCAGTCGGTTTCATTTGTTTCCTTATTTATTGTAGCATTTACTATTTTTATCAGTTTTTCGCTTCCTAAACTTTTGGAGATGTTTTGACCCCCTAAACGATGTTTTTGTTTTATGTATGTAGCATATACCACAAATCCATTAGTACTCAAAGAGATATTTCCAACAAGGTATTGTACATGCAAAATGGAGATAATATGACCAAGTTATGACCCCGAGAAGTTGGTTTCCCAACTAACCCCAATGGGACCCACAAAATCTTGGTGTTCCATCTCGTAGGGTTAGGGTTTTTATTTTTTATGGGTTTCCCTTGCTTCTCAATAATAAATAGGCCTTTAAGCCCCATTTTAATACAATTCATAGGTATGTAGCTTCCACATATCTTCTCAAAGATAAGTTATCATTGCCTAAGCTAGTTTATTTCCATTATGTTTTGGAAGTATATTTCAGTATTTGATATTAATGAAATGAAGTACTATTTATGTTTCATATTTGTATTTGTGGTTATATCTATAATTTATCACGTTCCTTTTTAAATTTCACATCAAAGTAGCTAATAGATAACCCTATTAGGTGTTTCTAATGCCAAAGGGGAAGTGACATGTCCTTAGTTCACATTTCAATTGATAGGATCCATGTGAGTAATGATGGAGCGAAGGGGGAAAATGATAACTCCATGGTCAAGTGCCATGGTCAAAGGGAGAACCTATGATTCCATACCTCATATTGGGTGTATAAATGTGAGGATGGGTCAATCATGGGTGCATGAGGTAGCTCTAATTTTTCTTTTCCACCCCTCTATATGCTTCCTTTTACTTTTTCCTAGTTATTTCTTATATTACATGTCATGTCTAAAGGATTATGTTTATGATATATAATAGTTATTAATCCTTTTAGGATGGGAATTTGAGTTTCCATTAGGGGATATGACATGCAAGGGTTCGTGAGTCTTCTACGAGAAAGGACAACATTGTTCCATGAACTAGGTGATGACCATATGATAAAGGTAGAGCTCATGCTTGGATTTTCCCAAATAATAATTTGTAGGTCATCATTTAAATTTTGAATTTTATTTTATTTTTGTGGCCATTATATATTTGTTCCATTTCTTTCAGTTGCATCGGCCTCCCAGAGTGCATTTCGATGCCCTCCTTAAGGTATGAGGATGTGCGGATGCAAAATGCCAATGAACCAATGGTTAGTTGACATAAAGAAGCAATGAAAAATAAGGGCTCATAGTGTGTAGAGTGAAGTGATATGTATGGAAAAGGGGTAGATGGGACATGCTCTCTCAATCATGGATCTCTAAGTACTGCCCCTTCCTCAAGCCATGGGCCATTAAAGGTGGTCACATTGGACTATGATAGAAATTAATCCCCCATTTAAGGTGATGGAAAAAGAATACAACCAAGACCCATCTTTCTTCCATGTCGACCCATAATACATGTCAGAATGCCCAAACAAAAACAAGTGTAAGCACCTGATTACATAATGAATAAAGTATGTTTTGATCATAAGCCCACATTCCAACATGTGCTCTTAAAAAATGGGTGAGGAATAATATGACTAATGTATATGGAGGACATATGAATGGTACATCATGTCATCCACATATGGATGGTGCATCTTTCTCAAGTTCCATATTTTATTCCTCATAGAAATATTTCAAATCGGCATAGTCTATACTCCATTTCTTGGTCTCTCTACATAAGCTCGGATTATGTCATTAAATGAGAAAAGTGTTGCCCTAATATTTTGATTACAAAAATCTATTCATCACCATTGTCCGTCGAAGGCCACTTCTGTTTAATATGGTCATGCATAATGGTAAATATCTCACCCTATTTCTTTCATTAAACTTGTAAATATCTATGTAAAGATAAAAACATTCTTGAAATGCAAGGTTTTTTTTTTTTTCTATATATATTCCCAGACCCTTCAGGTGCTTTAGTCTTGGATCTGGAAGAGGCACCTATCCTAGAATGATATTTGTTCTCTTGTATACATTTCCTTCATGTAGACACAATGACCATTTCATTTTTTGTGGTATTATACATAATTTACTATGTTGCCTCACATTATAAGAAACAAGTTAACCATTTAGGGTTTATGAAGTCCTAATAATGCTTTATTTATAAATTATCATGCTCTAACTTTGGTGCAATTAAGAAATTTAGGGAGGTCACAACATTGGTTGCTTATATATTGATATATTATAGTAAGATTATAAAATTTCTTTATTTCAAAGAAAAATTTTAGTCTAAATTTTTGTTTAATATGTTACCATAGTATCTTAGTTAATCAACACATGAGTTTTTCCCCTTCCCTTACAAACATTATTTCCATATGTCATGTTTTTTATACCCTTGCATTAGTAATAACATACATAGATAATTTATTACTTTGTTTATAAAGCTGACATGATAAATTTCTTTACGCAACATGATTTTTTTAGAAAATGTGGGCATAATCGGAGGAAAAATAATAGAGGAAGAGAATGACTACTTCCCACATAAAACATGATTTTGGATTGATGGAAGATATACAATGTTTGTATAATCTTTGTTTTTATATCATGAGCACTTTCACATTTAGTAGTCTAGTTTGTAGCCCCAACATCATTACATACACAATTTATATTTCACTATACACTTCTTATATTTCAACATTCATAGTACAACATTATAGTCTCATCTTTAATACACTTTGATACATATAACAGTTCTCTACACATGTTTTGTTCTCAATAAGGTATTTTTTTTACAACATTATGTTGGTTTCATGGCATGTATGTGTGGAGGACTACATGTTTTTGTATATATATGGTTGAGCTATGTACATATTGATTTTTAAGGCTTATATATACATGATGCTAGGAGGCACAAAGATTTTTCTATGGCTATTTGTCTCTCTATAATGCATGCTTTTTAATGGAAAGGAAGAGAAGTATAAGGTGGATATGTGATTTTTTTTTTTTTTTTATATTTATTTTTTTATACATGCGCACAGAATCGTACTTTTATACTGGTTCTTGATGGATATGATGTGGCATGAAAGCACGAAAACATTTTTCAGTAAAAATTTATTTTTGGGGATATACGTTTTGGAGTGTCTTATTATTAAACAAACATTAGAAGTTGGGAAATAAGGATAAGTGAACCATTTAATTTTGAGTGGACCCCCTTCTTCAAAACAATAATAATAAAAGTTAAATTAAATGTAACTCACACTTTAGAACACTCCATTCACATAACACAATTTATCATAATTAAAAAATAATATTAAAAAACTTCCCAATTAATTGTCCTTCTTAACTTCAACCAAGGAATACAAAATGGGATGGATTCTATGAAGGAAAGGAAATAATACTCCGAGGAGAGTTATGCACCAACATTGATACTTGTCATTTTTTCTTCTAATTTTCTTTCTTCGAGTTAATGAAGTTAATCTATTGGTGGTAAAAAACTTCTTTCCAAAGAGATACAAGGATTGAAAAGAAAATATATTCAGTTGCTCATATTTTTAGGTAAACTTGATTTTCTTTTTTGTTAATAAAAAATGTATTCATAAACGGTCTAGCCTTAATATCTAGTGCTAATAGCCCTTTATTTTGCAATGAAACCAAGCAAATTTAATTATATGAGGTTCTCAAGTCCTAATTTATCAAGATTGCTTGACAAAATATTCACATATGCTTTATTGGCATTGTGAATATTTAGAATAATGTCTTAGAAAGGCTTTTCACATAACCCTTCTTTATATATTAGTGTACTCACATATTTTTTATACAGGTCAGTGCTTTTTTCCACTCATTTTGTGTATACATTTTCTTGTTTTTCTCCGTAGTTTGTCATTGAGCATTTATTTTATTTATTTTTGAACTTAATGCAAGTTATTAACTATGTTTTCGGAGTGTGGTGGCTTCCATATCACTATTTAGTGGGCTATCCAATAATATTTCACTTCACTTTCAAATTTTTGGTATATATTTTACAATGATATTTCACATTTATTTTCATATTCCTATTTTTATTTCATTTTGTGTATTTTGTTTAATCTTGTGTGCAATTGTAAATCAAATTGTTTATATTGTAATTATATATCTTAATTCCCTAAATTACTTCATCCAAAATTCAACATAAAGAAATTAGGCTTAGTCTGATTATCTCACTTGATTGGTAAAATTCAATGGGTTTATTAGAGAAAGCATAAAAAATTCTCTCATGGTCAACATATTCAATTTTGCTAATCTCATATAAATATTTTACCTAAGGAACTTATCTATGCCTCATATATTTAAAAATTTCATAGCTTGAAAAGTCATAGAAAAGAAGTTACAATAAACATATGGATATTGCCTATTTAAAATTGATTTTATGATGATTCATAAACCCTAACATCCATAAGTAATATATCCAAATATATTTCATACCAAAGTATGCAATTTTTCCCTAATATGCTACTATATGTCTCCATAGATCTCTAAATATTTCATTTTAAAACATGTAAGAAAATAAGTTATAGTGAGGCTTCCAAAGTGGCTTGTTTGAAGCTAATTTTAGGAGTCGTTTGAAATCTCTAAAATTTTAGAGAAATAAATTTTGAAATTTTTACTTGGGTATATATATATATATATATATATATATATAATATATATTTCATACCTCTCTCAAAATTTCATAACTTTCAATCTTTTAAAAAACTATGTTATAATAAAAACATCAAATTGACATGTTTGAAGTATATTTCAGGAGAATTTAGGAAGCCTAATTTCCTTTAAAGTGCATGTCACCAAATATATGGAAAACTAATACTTGAAATTTTTTCCACATGCACATTATGATATTTCCCTCTATCCCCTAAAAAATCTATGGTCTAAAATATCTCAAAAGAAAAGCTACTATGAAAATGTGAACATGACTCATTCACTCTGCAAACCACATTTGTGCACCACTGTTAAAATCCCAACACTATTTTCTGGCTTCTCTTGTGCATATTAGATCTCTTATTTCTTAGATGGTATTCAAACTTCAAACAATGTTTATGCATTCACTTATGGGGTAGATTTAAAATAATATTAGATATCTCCTCATTCTTATGGTGTTTGAGGGAGTGAGCTATACCATTGAAAAGGCCTTAGATTAATATTTTTGACTATATATCCTATGCTCTCATTAGATAAAGGTATTTAGAGTAAAAAGACCTTCAAATATAGGGTATCCAAATAAGGCATAAAAAATAGGCATCCAAACACTATTCACAATTTCCAACAGTTCTCATCTTGGAACTTTTACCTTCAACATATGTACTCTCCCCTTTTCTTTGACATCAATTAAAACAATATTTACAATACCCTATGCACAACATTCCCATTAGTTCTGAGGATACAACTCTATCTATGCACCAAAAGAATGCATTTTTAATATTTAGTATGAAATCATATAGATCTCAGAAAAACTTAAATAAGGATTCATGAACATGAGACACTTATCTTGTTCTACTTGATTTTCCTAGTTTGAAAATGGATCTCACAAACCCTCACTATTTTTCAACCAACCAAAATGCTTCTAGTAAACATTTTCACTCAAAAATTTCCTTTACTCTAGTTTGTGTTTATCCATTGCTTGTTGCATACAAAATTGGTTGCATTCTAGCCCTCCTTAACATGAAATTTCTTGCATCATATTAGTAATTTTGAAGTGGATACTTTCCCATACCCCAGAGGAATGAATTGTAAAATTTCTAACTAGTGCATATACTTATGGAATTTTGGTTGTTCAAGTACTAACTCACCTAATAAGTGGCTTCTTGGATTTGGGATATATATATAAGCGTTGCTACAAGAATCATTTCATAATGACTTTGATTTGAACCATGAGAGAAATTCAAATTTTGTATTACGCATTTGTAAATATGTTGGCTACTACAATGAATTTCTAAATCATATTTATAGATTCATAATATAAACTATGTATTATATATATATTATAACTATAATTATAAATAAAAATATTAAAAAATATAATTATAACCTAATAATTCAAAATATTATTTTAATTGCATTGATTCCATAAATAAAAGGTTATTAATATAATTTTTATTAAAATTAATAATAATAATGATGTAATATTTTTTATTTTTTAATCAAAATGTAACATAAAAATATCTCTATAAAAAAACACATATTATAAATACTATACATGCCATATACGAAACACCTAATATGGAAATGGTGTTGCAAACCCTCTAGCCACTTTTAATATGAAGCACATTCCAATATTTTTCCTCTAAACAAAATAAAAGGAAAATAAAAATTTAGAATTTTTAACATTCTATTGTTAAAACAATATAATATACCACCATTAATATCATTAATATACGTCACATATGAATTTTTGAATGGTCATTATGATTTCATATGTCAACATAAAAATGTCTATAGGTCATAGACGTATAATATTGTTGACTATGTTTAAGCATAAACATATACATTTTACAGACGTGGCATAACTGAATCAATTTACACTAAACAAATATAATGTGTAAAACTATCTTAAAGCCATTGACATCCCAATTTCTTACATTGATAATCCATATTTAAACATGAAGAATGAAAAGGATAGATGATTTTTTTGCACTCTTTACGGTCGAAGAGCATTTTCATAAAGTTTCAATTTGTTTTTTTTTAATATTTATTCAATCTTAATACTTATACAACTAAATTTATATACTAATACTTATCTTCAATTACAGTAAAAACTCCTAAAACAATCAATTTTCTCAAATTTAGTCCACTTCAATTGTCTCACAATACATGTATAATACATCTTACTTTATGACGCATATTATTTTGTGATTATGACCTTATATATTATTATATTATTTGAAAGTGAGTGGTTTCATCTCCGTCAATGTAAATGAAATAGAATAATTCTTATATATTACCCATCTTATTTATTGTGAATATTACCTTATATATTATTATATTATTTGAAAGTGAGTGGTTTCATTCCAATTTATTTCTTTTCATTTTAATAATAATAATAATAAATATTATCGTTATATTAAATTACAAATTTAATTTAATTTAAGATTAAAAAAATAACTATTTATTTATCAGTTTATTCGTTTCATTCTAATAAAATAAGAAAATGTTATTATTATACTAAATATATTAAACCATTTATAGGAAACACATTGACCACCTACTAGTATTAAAAGCAGCACTATCAACACATGCGCAGCTTCTAAGTTGACTTTGGTGGGAATCTTTTATAAAGGGTCAAATGTTTAATAAAACATCTTTTCATTTTAAGCTCATGTAACCTTAGTAACTTTAGGGATTACTTCTGTTATAATCTGGTAATGTCCTCTAATAGCACAAACTATCTCTAGTGAGTAGGAAAGTATCATTGAAAGTGTCTGATCCTATAAGTAGATCAAGTTTGTTTAACTATTTCTTCAGGTTTAAGAATTTATGAGCCATGACTTCCTAAGTATGCGATGGTGTTGGGTCCGATTTTTAATAATGCAACGTAATTAAGTAATTAATTAATCGTGTTTTATGGTGGCAGAAACCATATGCTTACCATTTAAACGATGTAATATTTCATTGTCATGATCTGTATCGTTCGAGGATGTAATATTGCATTGTCATCATTTGTATCGTGCGGTAGATGTTTATTTTATTTTACTTCTATTTTCTTTGTTGCATCTTGAAAATATTCCGTTAGATCGACTATCTTGGACATGATGTTAGCAGCATTTTCTGTTTACGTTCTGCTAAATTTCGCAATTCGTTAGAAATTCACCCACCAAATCTATGACCCCAAAATTTATATTAAAAACTAAAGTTAAGTGATCAAACGTGATGAACTCTTTTATTAAGAAATGGGAAGTAAAATTTGCTTGACAGATGCCCGCTTCGATTCTTGATCTTGGCCAAGATTCTTGATCTTGGAATGACAAATTCAAGATGTTGTTAGATAGCTTGGTTATAAATCGCACTGAATATATCTAATGGGCTACCAAAAGATTTATCGAAGAAAATAATTTGATTCAATTTACATATATTTATTCATTTCGGGGCGTGAGAACAATGTCCAAATTACAAATAGTTACAATTTCGCATATTAATATGTATAAATGACAACCACAAAGTTCTTGAAACGCAGAAAATGGTCCAGCGTACTCATGAATTTGATTTTCAGATAATTGACATTCACCCTGGTACATGGCCCTCCTATAAAACGTCGGCTACTTCATCGTTTCTTGTTTCTTCGCTGGTTGCTTGTTGATCGCTGGTTGCTTGTTGAGTAGCTGGTGCTGCATTTTGTCCAGGAAATTCTACGTTCATTCTTTGTTCATTCTCATTCTCAATCTTGATATAGAAAAAACCAGCGGCCATCGGTGGTCCAAGTCGATTTTCAATGGCAAAAGCTCTGGTGCTGAAATCCTTAATGGAGAGAAGAGAAAGGTTTAATATTTGACCAAGGGAGAAAAAGAGAAAGGTTTAATATTTCCTAATTAAATTTTATTTATTGATTATTTTAATTTTATTAATATCTATATATAAATTTTTAATTATCAATTAATTTAACTCAAATGGCTATAGGGTTTTAGTTTACTTCTTTATAAAGGGTTATGCTTAAAATTAATTTTATTTATTTTTTTTATATATATTAATATATAAATATAGTATTTTAAAAATAAATATTAAATTGTAATGTTACTAAACACTAGTATAATGTTAACAATACTAATATTTATATTACTAATGCTAATACTATTGAACATTATAATGTTAATGAACACTAGTATTAATGTTATTAATACTAATATCCATATTATCAATACTAATGCTATTGTTAATTATAACATTACTAAACATTAGTGTTAATGTTAATAATACTACTATTCATATTATTAATGCTGATAATTATAATGTTACTTAACACTAGTATTAATGTTAATGATACTAATATCCATATTATTAATACTAATACTATTGATAATTATAATATAACTAAACACTAATAACAAAAATAAAAGTGACAAAGGGTCTAGACAAAGACGGGGAAAAATCTAAGAAGAGAGGGCGAAAATCCAACAACTACTAATTTTGCAGCCATCATCCCTATTAATATTACTGGAAGACCTCTCAATTTCAATGGCTTCCCTAAACTTACAATGACGGAAATGAGGAGTTTTAGCGATAACCCTAGCCTCCTCAATGCATATATGATGCTTGGTCTTCTCTGCATGTTCAGCCAACGCTGAAGATTTGGTCCTCTCACGCTTGATATCAACAATGTGTTCCTTGATTCTCTAGTTAATAAAATGATCGATTTCACCAATGTATGAGATTCCACAGGAACAAGGGATTATATAAACCCCTTTCATATCCATAGGTTTCACTTGGTCTTTGACAGACTTCAGGGAACTTCTAATGGTGCTGAGCGGTCTAAAGTTCAGGGGAATATGATGCTTTTTTCAAGATTCTCGTAATCTTTTCAGTCGTCCCTTGGATGAAGGAGAGGTGGACTCCCGAACTGCCATCAATGGGCACCTTCTTGACCCTGGGACTCTTACTTGATTTGAGGAAGGCTTTGACACCCTGCTGCCTACTATAACCATTGTGGATAAAAATGTTAAGAAGATGGGACCTTTCTGTAGAAAAGTGGTCTTCATCATAAATTCTTAGAGCACGAGTGGCTAACGTGCTGAGAACACCTAACTTCTGAGTAGGAAAATGGTGGGAATTGGCATGAAGGTATTGCTCATTATGAGTCTTTTTATGATACACCTCATGGGAGAATGATCCATCAGCTTTCCCAGAAATGAGGACATCGAGAAACGTAAGATAGCCATCAAATTCACACTCCATCATAAACTTAATGGAGTTAGACTAATTATTGAGATACTGGAAAAAGAGATCTAATTTATCAGGCATGTGCTCCCAAACGGTGCAGGTGTCATCAATAAATCTTTTCCAAACCTTAGGTTTAAAAATAGTTGAGGATAAAGCCTTGGATTCAAAGTATTCCATGAACAAGTTAGCAATGATAGGGGATAGGGGGGAACCCATGGCTATCCCCTAGGTTTGTTCATAGAACTCACCTTCAAAACATAAAAAAGTAGAAGTGATGGAAATCTCAACTAATCTAGCTGTGTCGGGATCAGTAAGTTGAAAGATGATATCAAGGGCCTCCTTAATAGGGATCCTAGTGTACAGGGAAACAACATCAAAACTGAAAATATTGTCATCTATATCAAATTGCATATATATTAATTCTTTAACAAAGGAAGAGGAGTCTTTGACAAAAGACTCTGACTACCCTACCAGGTGGTTCAACCTCAGGGCGAAATACTTAGCTAAAAGGTAGGTAGGCCCACCAATGGTATTGAAAATGGGTCTATGGGGGACTCCCTCTTTATGGAATTTGGGAAGCCCATAGGTCGTGGGAGTTATAGGGATACTCTCTACCAATTTATGGCTAAAGGAGCGAACAATTCTGCTAGATTTAATAGCAAGAGCGACCTTCTTAGAAATATTTTTTAATGGATTCTTGTCAATCGTTCTATAGCTTCCACTATTGATCAGATGATCCAACATCTTCTTCCCATAATCTTCCTTATCAAGGATAACAGTGGCCCCGCCTTTGTCATATTTTAAAACGACGATTTGAGGGTTCCTATTTAAGGATTTGAGGGCTTCAAACTCACCTTTGCTAATGTTATTCTTAGGGGGCATTACTTTCCTAATAATAATAGCGCAGTCTTGCTAAATAATATCTTTAATATTATTTGGTAAGCCATTTATCCCATATTCGACGTCACACAAAATATCAGCCACCAGAATCCTTTTGGTAGCAAGGGAAAACTTCAATCCCCTCTCTAAAGGACTCAATATTAGAGGAGGAACAAAAAATAGATAAATTAACTACTTTATTATTGGGGGTTTAATAATATTATTGGAATCACCATCATTATTGGTATTATTATTATTGTTTTTATTATTATTAATAAACTTATTAATATTATTAATATTATTTTCATCATCTCTATTATCATTTATATACCTAAGAGCTCTCTTATTATTATTCTTATAACTATTATTATTAGTATCAAAACAACTAGATTTAAAATTATTTATATTATACCCATTATTATTATTATTACATATGTCTATAATCTTGGAATTTTTCATGTCATCGTTATTACATATATCAAATTTATAATAAGCATTATTCACATAGTATGATGGGATGGAAGACCGATTAGGAACAAAAGAGATGGATGAAGACCGGGGAATTGGAAGCACGCCTGAAGAATTAGAGTATTGAACACACTGTTAGGAGGGAGATGAACCATGCGAAAGGGGGAAGGGAGAGACATCAGCTAATCTTTGACTCGGGGTGGCCAGGTCCGAGGAAAGGATCAAGGGACTTGAAGGATGTGGGTCGGAGAGGGGAAGCAAGCAAGGTGAGGGATGCAGGTCGAAGAGGGGGACTGAGGACCGGATATGTTTTCCACTTCCATTTTAAGGTCCTTCTTAGTCACCTTACCATGGACGTGTGGGTAGTGGATTTGGTGAGAGGGATCTTTTTACTTCTGCAAAATGAAGAAACAATAGGTTAACTATTTTAATATAGGTTCTTATTTTATAAGTGGTATTAATTCTTGGTTAAAATATGCCACATGTTTTGTTCAAAATTTGACGACTAGAAAAGGTTTCTTGGAATCCCAACTTGATTTTATTTTCACCTTGTCACTCCCATCTAGTTAAATTTCCTTTCCCATAAACATACATTCAACGTATAGAATTCTAGGAATACAATTTTCACATTAAAGCACATGGAACTCTTAAAATAAATATGAACATAAATAGACCAACAACACACATAAAAATACACACTGATTTTTTTTCAACTTAGACTCAGGCAAAACCCCTTCAATATTCTCCGGGGAAAACCTGTTAGAGAGCTCTTCAAATTTATTAATCTTTCAAGTTTAGGAAAAAATACATTTGCAGACAAAACAAAACAGAAAAATACAACTTATCTCTTCAACCCACAACTCTTTGGAAACCGTGCTCACTTTGCCTCAATTTTCGTGCCCACTTGAAGCTGAAAATATGTACGGTACAGATACGAATATACCGACTATACTATACGGCTTCCGTACAGACTATACAGATTTTTTTTCAATTATTATTATTATTATTATTTTTATTTTTATTATTATTATTATTATTTTCAAAAAATTCTCTCGAATGGCATGCAGCTCACAACATTCAATGTTGTCCGTATTGTACCTTTTGATGTCTTCTATGCCTCGATTTTCATGCCCAACTTTTCCCATAAATGACTCCAAATTTTTGCAACAAATTTCTCCTTCAAAACTTTTCTCTATCTCTCAGGCTCCTTTCTCTGATCTACTCCTGAAGAATGGATGAAGTCTCTCTTTTCTTATACCCTTTTTGTTTCCCTAAATGACTTTTGGGCAACCCTAAGATCTAATGGCTTAGATTCATTTAGATCAAGGGATGAGAATAAATGTGCATTTAATTCTCACTTTCTATTTTTTAACACACCCATTAAATAAAGTACCCACATTATACTTTATGTCTAAAGTCACTTTTCACTTTATAATTTAACGTTGACTTCACCACTTATAAAGTAACTTTTACTTTATAAAGTCACACTTAAGAAAATAATTATTTTGTACAATTTTGCCCAGGTAGAGACTAATCCAGGGGAAACCACTTGTCTAGTGTACATTAAAAATCAACACTCCCTTTTACCAAGGAACTTGCCTCTTGTAAAGGAATTTGTGAGAACATTGACCACCTGCTCATCTATTGATATATACTCCAGCTTCATTGGCCCCTTCCGAATGTAGTCCCTCATGAAATGATATCTGATGTCAATGTGTTTTGACCTATCATGAAACACTGGATTCTCTATGAGTTTAATGCAAATTTGATTATCAAAATGAATTACTATCGGTTTGAACTCCTGATCAAATAGGCCATACAATAACTTGCAAAGCGAAATGGCCTCACAACTAGCCTAGCTAGTAGCCATATACTCAACCTCAAAAGAGCTCAAAGAAACTAACTGAACCATGACACAATTGTTGAACCCAATCTGAAGCAACACCCTGGAGTGATTTTCCTGTCAGAAGCACAACCTGCCCTATCTGCATCTGTGTAACCTGCCAACCTCATAGCATCTCCCCTCCTATAGTCCAAACCATAATCAACATGTGGCATTATGACATAGGTTTGGCGCTATGACATAGGTGTTGTCCTTGATGGAAACTCACTCAGATGACAGATCATAGTTCAAGCTCACAGAATGAAGGAAAAAGAGATATACACAGGTTCCCCTTGACCAACCTGCATATACATGTGGGTTCGCCAACCAAAAGGCATGTATGCGTATACATGCGCTTTCATGCAAGGAAAGGTGCGTACATTTGGTTTTGGTCTGTGGTATTTGGACCATGGTATTTTGACCCATGGTATTGGTCCAAGGTATCTTGTCCGAATTTTTGACCCCAGGTAATTAGTCCAAGGTATTGTTTCTAAGTGGTTTTGGACCATGGTATTGAGTAAGGCCTAAGACTATAAAAGGAGGAGGACATCATTAGGCAAACGCTGAAGTATTGAATATCTAATGAAGACCAAGATCTAGAATATTGGTCATTGGGTTAAGATGCATAGCTAGATATGAATCAAGGAGGAACCTAAGTGCTTGAAGAAGGATAAGTTCTGTTGATGGGTCAAGATCTTAAGGCTTGAAGAGAAATATCTTTGTGTGGTTTTGATCTTTTATAATTGGTGCATGTCGTAATCTGTAAATCTGAAGATCTGGGTATAATTGATGTTTGAATAGTTCCAAAGGTTAAATCATCTTTTACAGATCTGTATGTAGGTTCAATATATCAAAGATGTGTATACACGCTAGTTCAACATTTCAAAACAGCATATACACAAGTCTACCTTCATATAACAGCATATGAACATAGTTTCGACACATTGATGTAGCGTATGTCTCATAAAATATTGTTTTACCTATTTTTGTTTGTTGTTGCATTGTTATGGGTTTTGGATTGGGTTCTGGTTACTGTTACTGTATTCTTGTTACAACATTTATAAAAGTGATTGTTTGATTCAGTTTTGGTTGGTAAAAAGGAGATTGGTTGATGTAGATATATTTGATGTTTGATTTTATGTTATTGATGGATTCAGCCTGAAAATTTATGAAATGTGGTCCCTGGAAGAAAAGAGAAGGTTGTAGCCTTCTATAGGTCAGCACCTACGTACTAGTAAACACATCAGCTCGTACAAGAGCTAAGGGGGTTGTAGCTCCCTTCTAGGAAATGATTGAGAATGAGAAAAGGTTTTATCCTTCTGCAGGTAGAAGCCTGCGCACTGGTATAAGACTGCACCAGTACAAAATCTGTAAAAGTAAGCTTTTTATTAAGGAAAGAGAGAGACAATTGCAGCAGGTGGTTTTCACCCACATTGGGATTCCACCTTATATCTTGTGTTCATGTGTGTGATTGCATGTTCTGTTTACTGCACCTGATTACTATTTATATGGTTATGATACACAGATTAAATGTCAACTAACTAAATTATAATTTTGCAAGGCATACGTTGGTTTCTCTAAACACAGTTGCATATACATGCATGTTGCATTAACAGAAGTAGCGTATATAAATATGTTTATGGAAATGAAATCTTGTTAACTTGATAATACTAATTCACCCCCTCCGATATTATTTCCAATAATTGGTATCAGAGCAGGTCCTTCAAAAGAAGCTTGATCGCTTGAAGGAAGATCTATCATCATGGGCAGCTACGAAAGAGAAGGATCCATTAGACCACCAATCTTTGATGGGAGCAACTTCATCTTTTGGAAGGTAAGAACCACAGCCTATCTTAAATCTCTTGGAACAGATGTTTGGGAAATCATGGAAGGAGGATATACATTTCCATCAACAATTCCTACAGATACAGCAGATAAAAAGCAATATGAAACAAATGCCAAGGCTGTCAATACACTATTGGGGAGTCTATCACAATAAAAAAATTTCAAGGTTATGTAGCTCAAAACTGGCAAAGAAATATGGGACAATATCATTCTAAGCTATGAAGGAGACAATCAAGTAAAATGTGCAAAACTACAATCTCTCAAAATTCAATATGAAACTCTCAAAATGCACAATGATGAAATTATAGCTCATTACTTCCTACATATAGATGAGATTGTTAATCACATCAAAAGCTTGGGTGAAGAGATAAAAGAAGTTACTTTAGTTGAAAAGGTTTTAAGATCCTTGTCTTCTAAGTTTGAATCAAAATTTTCTACCATAGAATAAAAGAAGGATCTTCAGAGTATGAATATGAAACAGATGCACGGAATCCTAATTGTTGCTAAAATGAGAAAAGGAGGTCCATCAAATATGAGAGAAGCCGCATTCAAGGCTTCAGGAAGAGAAGAGCTCAATGAATCAGGACACATTTCAAAAGGAGAGGAAGAAGCAAACTTTGTCAAGAACCTTCAACAGGGTTCTGGAAAATTCAGAGGTAAAATACCTTTCAAATTCTTTCCCTGTGGAAGAGTAGGTCATTATCTATCCAAATGTATTCATAAAGATAAGCTTGATAAAAATAAGGAACTAGAAAAATGGAATAGAAAACAGAATGTAAGTAAGAAGAGATACTATATGCATGAAGATAGCGATGGTTTATCAAATAGTGATGAAGATGAACATGGTAATGACTATAGACTTTTGTAGGCTTTTGAATATGATGATTTCTTTGATGCTTTAGATGAAGATAATCTCTATGAAGAAATTTATAAACTTAAAATATGTTTAGAATAAAAGAGTATGATTATATATACTCTGACATTCCAACTTGTTGAAAGGGAAAAACACAATGAAAATTTAGAATCTGAAATTGTGGGTCTAAGAAAGGATATTGAGAAAACAAAAGCTCTCAATCTCAAGTTTGCTAAAGGATCAGAAACTTTAGATGAAATTATCAAAGTGTAGCATTCTCCTCTGATAAAGATAGGCCTTGGATATACTGAAGAAGCATCTTAAGCACAGAAGCCATCAACCTCCAAAAGCTATCTTGATGCAACAAGGGGAAGTGAACAGGTTGACAATAGTGAGCAAAGGCATAAAGCAGATCACCAGGTAAATTGGGTTCAATCTACTTCAAGAATGAACAAAAGCTATAACCAACCACAGGTAAATCATTCTCAATGTGCTTCAATAATGAATGTCAATGGAAACATCAATCATCAAGTCAGTAGATTCAATAATCATAGGAATTTCTTTAATGGCCAATGTTTTTCATGTCATAAATTTGGACATAAAGTTGCTCAATGTGTTTCTTTCAAGACCATCATGACTTGAGAAGCAAAAAATCAAAGGAATGTGGTTGGGATCCTGAAAAGGACCTATAATAACTTTTCTTCTCTTGAAAATGAAATTGAATGCTCTATCTATAACAACTTCGGTCATGAAGATTCTGAATACAGGGGTAAATTTTGACAAAAATTTGAGAAGAAGCAATATTCATTAGGTCCCAAAAAATGGAGAAAGAAGGAACCACAAACAGAAAGATGTGGAATAACCTTGTATGCAGAAGGACAAGAAAATCAGTGGTATATCGACAGTGGATGCTCAAAACACATGACAGGTGACAAAAAAAAACTTCAGTCATATAATGCCTTAGAAAAGGAAAATAAGGTCTCTTTTGGAAATGACGCTCCTACTTTCATAAAAGGTAAAAGCTCTGTTCTCTTAAAAGAAAAGGTTAAAGCAAGAAATGTTATGTATGTTGATGGTCATAAGCATATCCTATTAAGTGTCAGTCAAATGTGTGATCAAGGAAATGAAGTAGTATTTCGATCAAATGGATGTGTTGTTTGTGAGCTTGATACAAGAGAAACAGTGATCAAAGGTGTAAGAAATCCAAACAACTTGTACATGCTCAAAGGAGGACAAAAACAATGCTATATAAGAAAAACTAATGAACACTAGCTATGGCACATAAGACTAGGGCATCTAAGCTTCCCTCAAATGAGAAAAGCATGCAGATATTAGGGAGTTCGTGATCTTCTGGATATCTGCATTCTAGAAAATACAATATGTAAATCATGTCAATTTGGTAAGAAAACCAGAACATTTTCCTGAAAAGGAACGATCAACCAGTAAGGCTCTTGAACTTGTTCACACATATTTATGTGGCCCATCTAGGAAAAAGTCACCTCGTGGAGAAAAATGCTTCATATTGTTCATTGAAGAATTTTCCAGAATATGTTGGATAGGACTTCTAAAGCATAAAGACGAAGCATTCGAAAAGTTCAAAGCCTTCAAAGCTTTGGTTGAAAATGAATCAGACCACAAAATCAAATGCCTCAGGTCTCATTGAGGAGGCGAATTTATCTCAGATGAATTATTCGACTTCTGTGAAGAACATGGAATAAGAAGGGAATTATCTACCGCAAGAAATCCTCAAAAAAATGGAGTGGTAGAAAGGATGGAAAAACTATTCAACAAATGGCACATGCTATGCTAGATGAATCTGGAAGTCCTGCAACCTTCTGGGGTGAAGTTGCATTTGCTTTTGTCACTATTCTCAATAAAACAAATGTCCTGGTAGACAACACTCAAACTCCACATGAACTTTCGTATGGTAAGACTCCTACTACAAAATACTTCAAAATTTTTGGAAGCAAATGCTACATCAAAAGGACTGATGAAAAACTTGGCAAGTTTGAACCTATATCAGATGAAGGCATTCTCCTCGGTTACTCTTCCCGAAGTAAAGTATATAAGTGTTATAATAAAAGACTTGTGAAAATTGTTGAAAGTATTGAGGTTGTGGTTGATGAAGCATGCAAAAATCCAAAGCGGGTAAAAATTGAAGATTATCAAGAAGATGAGGACTATCCTTCCACATCAAATCAGAATAATTCTGAAGAAGAAATCAATGAGGTACCAGAAGAAAGATAAGGGTAATAGAAAGACTCCATCTAGCTATGTTCAGAAGAACCATCTAGAGACTCAAATTTTGGGGCAAAAAGAGGCAGGTGCACAGACAATAAGAACTATTACAGAAGCTTTAAGCTAACTAGCATTGCTTTCCTCCGCCAAACCAGAAAATATTAATGAGGCATGGAAAGATGAATGTTGGGTCAAGGCCACGAATGAAGAACTTGACGAGATTGAAAAGAGTAATACTTGGGAATTGGTTCCGAGTCCTAATGATAAGAATGTCGTAGGAACCAAATGGATATTCAAAAACAAGCTGAATGAAAATGGGGAAGTTATTAGAAACAATGCCAGACTTGTTTGTAAAGGGTGTGCTCAACAAGAAGGTATAGACTTTGAAGAAACTTTTGCACTTGTTGATAGACTTGAAGCCATAAGAATGTTACTTGCTCTTTCTAGCTTTCAGAAGTTCAAAGTATATCAAATGGATGTGAAATCTACCTTTCTTAATGGAGACATAGAAGAAGAAGTATATATTGAGCAACCAGATGGATTCATCCTTGGAAATGGTCCAAAACTTGTATGCAAATTCAGAAAGGCTCTCTATGGTCTAAAACAAGCTCCAAGGTCCTGGTATTATCGTCTTGAAAAATACCTTGATCAACAAGTTTTTTCAAAAGGATCAGCTGATAGCAATCTATGTATAAAAGTTGACAATGATAAATCGCTAATACTTGTTGTGTATGTTGATGATATCATTTTTGGTAACATATGAAGAAGACATGAGTCAAAACTTTGCTTTGGTAATGCAGAAAGAATTTGAAATGTCCCTGCTTGGTGAGCTCACATATTTTCTTTGTTTACAAGTTCAACAAAATAAAGATGGGAGGGGAGTAATGTGATGGGAATAGGGGTTATGGGGAGAAGTTTGTTTAGGGATATGTAGGGGGTTTGGGTATTTGATAGGGTAGGGTGTTTGGGGTTTTGAAAAGGTAGGGTTTTGGGGTGTTATGTTGACAAATAAGAGGAGGGAAAAGGGAATAGGGTTTGGTAGTGTTTTACGGTAGGGATAATAGGAAAAATGAGGAAGGGAGGATAGGGAAAAATGGTAGGTGAGGGAAAAATGGTGGGTGAAAATGGAACCTTGGCCTTAATACCACAATTATGCAACCCTAGTAACAATGGTCTTTGGTGTTTTCTTGTGGTTGATTTTATGAGTTTTTTTGCATTCAAACACAGCCATAAACCACCATATCATTTATAAACTTTCATGAACAAGTCATGTCATAGAGCCTACCTATCAATTTGAGGGGCTTCACAAGAAATTTGAGGAAATTTGGCATGGTTTTGGCCCTTTGTGGGTGTGCGCCGTGCGCCAAACCTAGTGCACCGTGCCCGTTGAGAAAATGCATTGAGGGGTGGCTCTGTGTGCACCACGCCCCTGCGTACATGCACCGCGCCCTGAAAATTGCCTCCACCTTTGCTCCAAACACGCACAATGCACACTCAAACACTTTGCAATGTCTCCCTATGAACTTGATTTGCACAATGGCTTTGATTTTGGTGAAAACTTGTATATAAAGACTTGGAAGTCATGGGTTAAATTTTTTATTCTTCAAAAACCCATTTTTCTAATGTTATGTTTTGACACTTTTTCACTGACTTGAAGCAACATTGATTTTCACTTTCCCTTTGAAAATTTAGCTCAAATGATGAAATTTTCGGCACTGTTTGCAGGGATTGCATGACAGGACATTTGTCCACGGAAACCATGACTACATCTAAAGAAATCAATTGACGACTTTTTTGAAAATTTTATCACAAATGACACTATTTGACTTTTCTTCAAAACAGAGTTTTGAAGAAGAGTCAAAGTCTATCCACATGACGATGAAACTCTCTGAATCATAACTTTTTAAGGGCCTCACTTTGTCCTGCATAGCTTTCCTTGAAGACCAAATTGATTAATCCCTAGACCTAATGATCGAAAATTACTTTTGTCCATTAAAGGACCAGACCTTGACTGTCATGGAATTTGGTGATCATTGACAAAATACCTAAGCCAGCAGGATCCAGACATGAGGGGAATGACTAGCATGACCTTTTCTGTCAGATTATGACATGCCCCTAGTGGAATGCAGTTGAGTAAATGGAGCGGGACACCTAAAAATGAAATGCATAAAGAGTTTTGATCTCTGATAGAGGACTGACCTGACCGACTCTAATAGATTATTTATCTGTAATAATTCAACCAGTAGGAGATAAGACAACCTACTTGGTAACAAATGTCTATGGCCCTCAAAGAATGGATGACAAACTCAAGCTCCTAAACTTTTTGGAGTCTCTCAGCGACAGACATGTAGGAATACCCTGGATCTTAGGGGGTGATTTCAACATGATTAGATCACTTACGGAAAAGAAGGGCGGAACTAGAGTTCTAGGCAAAGACACTTTGTCTTTTCAAACCTTTATTGATAAGATGAAGCTGGTGGATATTGAAATGAATAACGGAATCTTCACTTGGAACAATAAAATAGGAGGAGAGTCCCAAGTAGCTTCCAAGTTATATAGATTCATAATCTTAGAGTATCTTATGCTCAATAACAAGGAAATGGTGGAAAGAATGCTCCCCTTTGGAGGCTCAGATCATTGGCTTGTACAACTGGAGTTTCAAGGCATTGATAACCTCAGGAACATACCTTTTAGATCTGAGAATATCTGGTTGTCCCACCCAGATTTCATGAGAAATGTAACCAAGTGGTGGGTAGAGGATTTAAACATTCAGGGAACCAAAATGTTCCTTCTACAGAAAATATTGAAACACATCAAAATCCTGCTCAAAGACTGGAACAAGAATGAATTTGGCAATATCTTTGAAAGGAAAAAAATTATTGAAGGCAGAATGCAGGAACTTAACCAAACCCTTATCAAAGAGGGCCATGACAAAGTAATAAGTGATCAACCCAAAAAATATCAGCAACAATGGGAGAATATATGCAAAGAAGAGGAAATATTTTGGAGACAAAAATTCAGAGTCCAATGGCTAAAGGAAGGTGAACGTAATACTAGATTTTTTAACAAATCCACTATGGCTAATAGAGCACACAATAGAATTTCTCTGATTAAGGATAAAAGAGGAAATAATCTCAGTTCTCATGAAGAAATAGAATCAGTTCTAGTCTAGCACTTTCAAAGCATAGCACAAGAAACCTATTATGAAAGAGATCACTACATCTGGGATTTCAGTAAGCATATACCCAGGATGGTTTCTAGAGAGGATAATGTCAATCTTTACAGGCCTGTGACCGAAGAGGAGGTTAGTGGGGTTCTCAAACAAATGCAGAATGGAAAGGCGCCAGGCCCTGATGGTTTCAATGTTGACTTCTTCAAATCTTGCTGGAATATTGTCAAACAGAATATTCTGCAGGTAGTGGAAGATTCCAGGAAGCATAGAACCATTTTGAAAGCATTGAATTCCTCTTTTATAGCCCTGATACCTAAACAGGAGCTAACTCAAACCCCTAATAGATTCATACCTATAGCATTGTCCAATGTGGTTTACAGGATAATTTCAAAAGTCGTTGCAAATTGACTCAAACCCCTCTTGCCTTCACTAGTTTTGGGGGAACAAGCTGGATATGTGGAAGGAAGGCAAATTATTAATAATATTATCCAAGCACATGAAGTGTTGCACTCTATTACTACTAAAAGAAAAGCTGGTGTGATTATGCAACTGGACATTACCAAAGCTTATGATAAGCTTAATTGGAACTATATAAGGAAAGTTCTTATTGCTTTTGGGTTTGACCACAATTGGGTAAGATGGATCATGGCTTTGACTACCTCTTCTAGTTTTTCAATTTTAGTCAATGGCTCTCCTTCGAAGACCTTCACCACTTCCAGAGGACTCAGGCAAGGTGATCCTCTCTCTCCCTTTCTCTTCATCCTCATGATGGAAGGACTGGGCAGAGCTATCAAGAATGCAAAAGAAGTTAGTAACGTCAGGGGTATACAACTCTCTAACAATGGACAAGCCTTGACTCATCAACAATTTGTTGATGATACCATGCTGCAGGGAATACCCACAGTCAAAGAGGCTCTTGCTTATAAACAAATCCTCAATGACTTTTCCATGGCCTCAGGTATGGAAGTTAATCACTCCAAATCCAAGATTTTTTTCCTTAATACTAACATTGCTATTCAGAGGAACATATCTAGAATTTCTGGCTTTCAAAGAGACTCTCTCCCCTCAAAATATCTAGGGATTCCATTAACTGCAAAACCACTTCACAAGAGTATTTGGGAGCCGATGATTAGTAATTTGCATGACAAGACCAGGAAATGGATAATGAGATCATTAAACTTGGCTGGCAGGTTGATCCTCACAAAGGCTGTTCTACAATCAATCCCAATTTTTATGCTTTCAACTATCCCTGCTCCTAAAGGAATCTTTCATCAAATGAGAAACATCCAAAGATACTTTATTTACGGAAAGGGGGAATAAAAGAATACGTGGGCCTTAGTTGCTTGGGAAAAAATTTGTAGACCCAAAAACTATGGGGCTCTCAGATTGGACGATCTTGAAATCCTAGTTAAGGTTCTAGGGGAAAAATTATGTTGGCAATGGCAAAGGAACCAGAAGCACAATGGAAAATCACTTGGAAAGAAAAATATGCAAGTTCGTGGCTATATAATGACTGCATAAGGATGGATGGAAATATAAGAGGATCTCACATTTGGAACAAAGCCTAGGATAACAGAGGCTTAATTCAAGATAACAACTTCTAGGAAATTAGAGAGGGAGACTCAACCTTATTCTGGGAGGATAGATGGCAACAAGAACTTATTCTATTACAGGAGGATTTGGAGGACCTCAAAGCAGAGACAGACACTAAGGAGCTCACTCAGGTTAAGGATTTTTGGGAGAAAACTAATAGTTCTGGAAAATGGAGAAACTGGAGCAAATTTGAGCTTAGAAATGACAGTCCTCTAAAATCTAAGGCCGAAATACTGATGAAAATGTTAGAGCGAAGGAAAATTCTAGTTTCAAGGGGGCATGACCAGCTGAGATGGAGCAACAACAATGAAGAGAACTTTAATCTCAAGGAAGCTAAACTCATACTCCTTGAGCTTGATTCTCATGCTCCTGACAGGATTTGGCAAAACCTATGGAAGCATCAGGGCTGGATGAAAAATAAACTCTTTCTGTGGCTGGTTCTACAAAGGAAACTCCTGACCTGAGATAACATTAGGAAGAGGGGTTTCCTTGGGTCTTCGAGATGCCAACTCTATGAGGCTCAAGATGAAACCATGGAACACCTTCTCAACACCTGTGTTTTCACATCCAAATTATGGAATTTTTTTGCCTTAATCTTCCAACAATCTGACAGAGATATTGGAAGTATTTTCAATACTCTTACCAAATGGAGAAGGAATTTTTCAGATAATTAAGTTCTTAGGTCAGCATGGGCACTTACAAAAAGCTTAATTATATGGAACATGTGGAAAGAAAGAAAAAATAGAATCTTCAAGAATTTTTAGAAATCTTCCCAGTGTATTTATGATATGATCGTAAGTCAGATTAAAGAAACGGTAAACACTACAATTTGAAATCTCCCCTAGAACCCCCCTTCTGCTACATATTGGACGATTCTCTGTGGGCTAGATTTGCAGGGACTCGTTCCTTAGGGATTAATCAGGAAAAGCTTTATTGTGGATCCTGAGTTAGACATCTGGCATCCTCCCCCTAAGGGATTTCTAAAATTCAACATTGATGGGGCTTCTAAAGGTAATCCAAGCTCAGTAGGCCATGGAGGGGTGTTAAGGGATGACAAACATGACATTTTTTTTATCTTCCATGACCACTTAGGAAAGGAAACCACCAACATCGCAGAGTTAATGGCCGTGGAACAATGTCTTGAGTTCCTGGTTAAGGAAAATTTGCAAAATACGATCATTAAAGCTTACTCCGAGTTGGTCATTAACTCAGTCAAAAGAATAAGTTGTGGAACAAATCTAGAAAAAGCCTCTAAAAATTGGACACTAAATCAAGTCTTCCAACAGATTCACAGTGATCTACAGAGCTTGAGAACAGTCAGTTTTTCACATGTACAAAGAAAGGCCAATAAACTTACAGATTTGCTTGCCAATTAAGGAGTCATCTGCACAGATAACAAGGTGGCAATGAACTGGAGAGAGTTCCCTCGTAACAGATTAAAAACGGAGTGTCAAAACCAAGTAGATGAAGACAGTACATAGTTTCTTAAGAGAACCATGGAGGTGGGTATAGTTAACTAGCAGGTGGTGGATCAGTGGTATAATCACAATGGAGTCTTTTGAAAAAGGGTTGGAAAGGTCAACCGATAATCCCTAGATTATCTGGTTCATTGAAGAATCCAGTTGTACTGATGAGAACGAAAGAGCTTTAGGGGTTGCACAAAGGATGGCGGCGAATGCTTGGCGCATCAGGGCTAGAAGGGTTGATGATACATATGGCAGGGAGCAAAGGACAACTGGAGAACAAAAAACCAGATTTCTTTTAATTTTTCTCTTTTTTCAGCAGCCTGAGTGGTCTTCAGGTGTTCGCGGCCCTAACAGGCGGGAAGTAGTTTTTCCCTTTCGAGAGTGATCCAATTCGTTGAGCTCCACGTGATGGTGAGGTCAGGAGGAATACTGCCTTCATCGCAAGTTATCTTCCATGAATGTTGGTCGGTGCGATTTTAATATCCACCGTCGGATGGCTCATTGTGATTCAACGGATTAGATCGTTCGTGCAGGTTTGCAGTCTCAGGTGCTATTGTCAAGCAGCTCTTCACTACGATTTGGTCTACAGCCGTTAGTTCAAACGGAAAGGTCCATGAGTCGAGATTAAAGAGGATGGCTAGGGTTGGTGGGAAAAGTTTAACTCGGGAGATCGTATGAAAGTTTGAGAAATCGGGTGATTGAGCTACCTTTTTATGTAAACAACTATGTGTTATTTTCGATTCCAAGTCCAAACCCATAAATTTTTCTTTTGAGAAAGGTATAGTTTGGAGGTAGGTAGCAAGGAATAGTTTTGCTTAAGGTATCTCCATAGTCAACGACCATGAGAGTTTTGATGTATTCTATGTACTTTATTTTATGGTTAATGAATTTGAAGGTCTGACTCTTGCATTAGCAAAAAAAGAACATAACATAGAAGTATCTCTATGAAAACAATCCATATTATAAATACCATATGTGTCATATATTAAAACAGGTAATATGGAAATGGTGAGACCCTCTTACCATTTTTAATATGAAGTCCCATTCCAATTTCCTCTCTCTAAACAAAATAAAAGGAAGAGAAAATTTTAAAACTATTAATATTTTATTGTTAAAACAATATAACATGTAAACATTAATACAGGTCACATATGAATTTTTGAATTATCATTATGACTTCGGATGTCAACCTAAAATGTCTATAGGTCATAGAGGAATATCGTTGACTATGTTTGAGCATAAACATATACATTTTATATACATGGTACAAGTGATATCAATTTACATTTGTTTAATATATTGCGTAAAATTATCTTAATACTATTCATATCCCAATTACTTACATTGATATCCATATTTAAACACGAGGAATGAAAGGGATATATTATTTTTTTGCATTTTTTTACCGTCAAAGAGCATTTTCAAATGGTTTCACTTTGATTTTTTTAAATATTTATTCAATCTTAATACTATATAACTAAATTTGTCTTTTGATGCTTATCAAATTTATCTTCTAATACTTATAGTTTATAACCCTTAAAACAATCAACTTTCTCAAATTTAATCCACTTCAATCCTCACACAATATATCTATAACACATCTGTATTTATGAATCATCTTATCTTGTGATTATTTATTCTGGGGCTTGATTTGAATATTATACAACAGCAGATCCACCAGATAAAAATCAGACTTGAATTGAAAAAAAGGAGTTACAGCTCACAGGTGAGTACTGCACCTGGAGACTGCACTCAAACAAAGAGAACTCTCTTTGTTCACTCTACTCTTCATGAATGAAAGATTACATCATTAAGTACAAAAGAAAGTTGCAACCAAACTACTAAACTCTAGGAACAAATCCTAAACTAAGGAGATACGTTACAACTTGTGTAACCATTTCTCCATTAATACAAAATAATATTAATTATTTTCAACTCCCCCCCTTAATGGAGAATGGATTACCCTGAACTCCTAGCATCCCTCTAAACAATTCAAAATTTACATGCCCAAGAGGCTTAGTAAAAATATCAGCCATGTTCTCACAAGTTTTACAATATTCAACACATATCTCTTTTGTCTGTAGTTTCTCTCGAACAAAATGAATCTGAGTATCGATATGCTTGGTATTTTTATGAAAGACTGGATTGTATGAAAGCTCGATGGTACTCTGGTTATCAGTTTTGATAATAGTTGACTCTTTCTGCTCTTCTCCTGCATTGTTGAGAAGTCTTCTCAACCAGATAGCTTCACACGCGGCTGGACACAATGCTTGGTACTCAGCTTCACATGAAGATAGAGCTACAGTGCTCTGCTTTTTGTTGCTCCATGCTATGACCCCGGATCCAATGCTGAATGCATAACCTATGATAGATCTTTGATCATCCAAGTTACCTGCCCAATCGGAATCTAAAAAACCTACTAGAATAACATCAGAAGTGTCAATGTACAAAATGCCATAATTACTAGTACCACTAAGATAACTCAACACACATTTTGCTGCAACCCAGTGACTTTCGAGTGGTTTTGACATGAACTGGCTCAAAACACTAACTAAATATGCCAAATCTAGTCTAGTTGTAGTAAGATATATCAAACTGCCAGCTAGCTGTCTGTACATAGTGGCATCCACCTCTTTAGTACCATCGTCACTGCTCAACTTTAAATTCTGCTGTAATGGTGTTGTTGTTGATCTGCACTGCTCCATTTTGAACCTTTCCATCAAGTTTCTGGCATACTTCCCTTGAGTAAGAAAAGTTTTTCCAGAATCTTTCCATACCTCCAATCCCAAGAGATAATGAAGGTTTCTGAGATCTTTCATCTCAAACATTTGTGACATCTGCTATTTGATTTCTTTGATCAGATTGTTAGCATTCCATGTTCTAATCATATCATCTACATACAAATAAGTCAAAATAATTTGCCTCTATTTATTAAACTTGGTATACAGATTTGGATCATTCAAGCTCCTATGAAAGCCATGCTGTATAAAAAATGAGTCAATTTTCTCATACCACGACCTGGGTGCCTGTTTTAAACCATAAAGTGCCGTTTTCAATTTACACACAAGATGTTCCTCTCCCTTTTTCACAAAACCTTCACGTTGTAGTAAATAAATTTCTTCCTTCAAGTCACCATTCAGAAATGCAGACTTAACATCTAGCTGGTGTAGCTGCCATTTATGTTTTGTTGCTAAGGAAATTAGCATGCTAATGGTGTTTAATTTGGCTACAGGAGAAAAGGTGTCATCGATATC
The DNA here is from genome assembly GCA_000404065.3 of Pinus taeda. NCBI lineage: Eukaryota > Viridiplantae > Streptophyta > Pinopsida > Pinales > Pinaceae > Pinus > Pinus taeda. Next base: position 7,923 of record APFE031567243.1, on the reverse strand, counting down.
TATTCCCTCTTGTTGTGAGTAACCCTTTGCTACCAGTCTAGCTTTAAGTTTCTCTATAGTCCCATCTGCATTTATTTTTGGTTTATATAGCCATTCACATCCTATGGGGATTTTACCTTCAAGAAATTCAACCAAATCCCAAGTATGGTTTATATTTATTGATTCTATTTCCTCATACATTGCAGCCCTCCATGCATCAGATTTACTTGCTTCCTCATAATTTTCAGGTTCTACAATGTTTACAATCTTTGACATTAATGCATAGTCTTTCAATCTAGAAGAAAATCGAGTCTTCCTACCTGATCTCCTTGGTAGGGGACTTACCTCAACTCTCTCTATTTCAGCGTTTTCTAGGCTTGCATCATCATTGATTACATTATCTGTTACTTCTTCTTCTTGTTTCTGCTCCTACTCTTCATCTTCCTCACTGCTTTCTTCCAATAGAAATGGAATGTGGCAATCACTGTTAGAGTCATCCTTTTCTTCTTGAACCTGTTCATGAAATATAACATCTCTGCTTGCAAAAACCTTGTGATTCACAAGATTATATAACTTATATGCCTTGAACTCAGTGCCATATCCAACAAATATACATTTTAGGGCTTTGGGATCTAACTTCTTCCTATCTGCCTTAGGTATATGAGCATAAGCTTTTGACCCAAATATTCTTAAGTGACTCACTGCTTATTTGAATCCAAACAATGCTTCAAAAGGGGTTTTGAAGCCTAAAAATCTAGTAGGACTCCTATTCTTTAAATACATGGCAGTGTTAATATCTTCTGCCCAAAGACCATTTGATAGACCCTTACCTTGAAGCATGCTCCTTGCGCACTCCCCAAGAGTTCTGTTCTTTTGTTCTGTCACTCCATTCCACTGTGGAGTGTAGGGCACTGTAAACTATTGCACAATCCCATGATGCTTGCAGAAATTCATAAACTCTCCCAACCTGTATTCTCCCCCTTGATCTGAGCGGAGAATTTTTATCCTTTTTCCTGTCTGGTTTTCTACCATGGATTTAAACTATTTAAAATAAAGAAAGGCTTGACTCTTTTTACTCAGAAAGTATATCCATAAAAATCTAGTGCAATCATCTGTAAATAAGATAAAGTCATATGCTCCTCCTAATTACCTAGTATGCATAGGTCTGCAGATGTCTGTATGCACCAGTTCTAAAATATCTCTTTCCTTTCTATTAACATGTAAAGGGAACTCTTCTCTATGCATTTTCCCTAATGCACATCCATCACAATCCAACTTAACATTATGGAAAACATGGATTCCATCAACCATACCTTTTCTCTGAAGTAGGATGACGTCTTGCAGATTAAGATGGTCGAATCTCTGATGCCAGAGATCTTCGACTGTCGATCCATCTACAATCATTGCCTGTTGTGGCATACTCTTCACATCTAGTCTGTACAGGTTCCCCACGTGCACTCCTGTTGCAACTGTTTCCATCTGTCTATCCTTAATGACACAGCTAGTCTTAAAGAATTGAACTTGCATGTATTGATCTATAATCATTGATACAGAGACCAAATTTTTCTTAATTCCTGGAACATACAATAAATTTTTAAGATGTCTAATGTCACCACTAGGTAAATTTATAGGAATGTCACCATATCCTTTGATCTCATATCCACTATCATCTCCTAAATAGATTTTCGACCCACATGAAGTTTCTTCAAGAAATTCAAACCATTCCTTCTTACCAGTCATATGTGAGGATGCACCAGAATCAACATACCATATGTCGTCCTCATCTGCTTTTGAAGTTGAAAGAGCACAATCGACTATAAATAGTCACGTTCGTGGCTATGAACCTCTTCTTCCTCAACAAAGTAACCCTTATGTTTTCTCTGTTTGTTTCGTCCTTCATCTGCCTGCCTCTTATAACAATCTTTAATCGGATGACCAGGTTTTCCACAGTAAAAACATTTTTTGTTTAGAGAATTTTCAGCGAAATCACATAATTAATAACTTGTCCTGACGATGAACCACACTAGTTGGTTCGAAACACGTGGACAAATTATTAATTATGTGATTTCGCTGAAAATTCTCTAAACAACTGTTATGGATCACAGAAGTCTAAATACCTTGATAAAAAACATTTTTTGCTGGGAAAATTATTAGCAGACATACCTTTAAGTGGTCTCTTCTAAATTGTGTTGGCACCTTTCTGCTGCTGTTGATGCTACTTCCCTCTATACTGTCTCCTTTTTTCCATCAGACAAGGTCATTGCTCTTTGATTTCAAATTTTGTCGCCACTCTTCTTCCTGTAGCAGAATCCCTAACAACTCTTCAAACGCAGGGGCTTTCTCCCTTGCTGACAACCCTGAGATGAACACCTAGTATTCATCAATCATTCCGTTCAAAGTAATCATGACCAGATCTAAATCAGAAACGTTCTCTCATATATCTCCCAATCTGTCCTTCAAATCATTAACTCTAGCAATGAATCCAACAACGGACTCATTCTCCTCCATCTTCAATGCAAACAGCTTGCCTTTAAGTGACAAGACACGGTTGGTATTCTGTGTCTGGTATAGGTTTTCGAGCATCGTCCAAATGTCAGTGGCCGATTTACAGTCTCTAATATGTCGGATAACATTGTCCTTGACGGACATCTTCAATATGACCTTCACGTTTGTCTCCCTTTTATCCCAATCTTGCTCTTGTGTAGCTGATCCTCGTCTCAGCTCATTTCCTATAACAATCGACCACGCATTTGCACTTTCAAGTAAAGTCTGCATCTTGAATTTCCAGTTGGTGAAATTCGATCCATCGAGTTTGCCAAACTCGTGGAGGTACGATTCTATACTATTATTCATATTGGACTAATAAAATTTCTGATCCTTTGATGAATAAGTCTATCGAACTGAACACTTTCAGGACACTCTAAAAAAAAATCACCACATACCAGATCTGAACCTTTTTTTTGCTGAAAACAAAATTTGTACCTTCAATGAGCCACCATCGGGCAAGTCTGATCTACTGCCACCAAACAGATCAAGAACTCCAATGCACCACCACCAGGGAAATCTGATCTACTGCCATGGAACAGATTAGGAACTCCAATGCGCCACCACCGGGAAAATCGTATTGCCACCGAACAGATCAGGACCTCCAATGTGCCACCATCGGGCAAATCCGATCTTCTGCTATTGAACAGATCAAGAATTCCAATGTGCCACCATCGGGCAAATCTGATCTGCTGCCATCGAGTAGATCTGAAGCTTCAAAGTGCCACCACCGGGCAAGGCTGATCTGCAAAAATAAAAAATAAAAAAAAAACTTGCAGATCTTCCAAAGAGAAAGAGGCTGGTGCTTCTCGATAGTGAAAGACCCGCGCCAGAAACAAAATCGACGCGAGGCACGAAATTGGCGCGCTTTAAGGCTTCATTTTTCACGCCAATAGCACTTTCTGGCACGCTCGCACGACTATCACTCTCAAACCCGTGCCAACTGGTGTGACTGTTCCTTAAAAAACTACACCAACCCTTCTTTCCGCTCAAAAATGCGCGACTGTTCGCGACCAATCTGTGCCAACCCTTTCTTGTGCTCAGAGATGATCAACCATCTGAGACCTTCGCTTCGGGTGTTACGGCAGTCCACCTGATTCCACGAATACTTCTATATACTCCACTGCCACTACAATCTTGTACAAGGATGCATCCCTAAATAAAAGAAAAAATTAAGGTTGTCCCTACTTTGTGCTATGATACCAAGATAAAAATCAAACTTGAATTGAAAAAAAGGAGTTACAGCTCACAGGTGAGTACTGCACCTAGAGACTGCACTCAAACAAAGAGAACTCTCTTCCTTGACTCTACTCTTCATGAATGAAACATTACATCATTAAGTACAACAGGAAGTTGCAACCAAACTCCTAAACTCTAGGAACAAATCCTAAACTAAGGAGATGGGTTACAACTTGTGTAACCATTTCTCCATTAATACAAAATAATATTAATTATTTTCAACTCCACCTGATATATAATAAAAAAATGTATAAATAGTTACAATTTTGCATATTAATATGTATAAATGACAACCACAAAGTTCTTGAAACGCAGAAAATGGTCCAACGTACTCATGAATTTGATTTTTAGAGAAATGACACTCAAGCTAGTACATGACCCTCCTATAAAACATCAATGGTCCAAGTCGATTTTCATTGGCAAAAGCACTGGTATTGAAGTTCTCCAGCGAGTTGGGCTCAATTATGGGATGACATGGATCCTTGAACAATGTAAAAACCATCTTTCTACTACGTGTAACCATCTTGCTAGTATGCGTGGGTGTCGGACCTTCGTTAGTGTGAAGACTACCACGTGGGTGTTTATTTTATTTTACTTCTATTCTTGTTGATGCTGCCACTATGGCAAATAGTTTATTAGTGGCATTTCACAATATGTTCTTCATTATCTAGTATCATTCCATCTTATTCTATGTTGCACCTTGAAAAGATTTTGTTAGATCGATTACCTTGAACATGATGTTAGGAGCATTTTCTATTTAAGTTCTGCTAAATTTTAACTCATCTTTATTATTATGTGCCATTCCCTCTTATTATTTGTTGCCATCTAACAAATGAATTTGTTAGATCGATTGCTCTTTGGATGGCCACAAGCATATCTACTAAGGGACCAATACCATGGTGCTTCCTTAATATGCCTTCGACCCGTTCAATCAACATTCAAAAACCATAATGATTATCACTACCTTCTCATCAAAATACCACTCAAACTAACTTATTTTTCTTGAAATTTGTCATTGAGAATTTATTTTATTTAAGGTTGAATTTAATACAAGTTATTAACGTTATTTTTGGAGTCTTGTGGCTTCCCTATCACTATTTAGTGGGTTATCTAATAATCTTGCACTTCACTTTCAAATTGTTGTTATATATTTTAGAATATATATTTCTCATTTCTTTTCATATATATTTTTTATTTCATTTTGTGTATTTTATTTAATCTTGTGTGTAATTGTAAATCAAATTGTTTATAGTGTAAATATATTTCTTAATCCTTTAAATTAATTCATCCAAAAAGTTAGGTATAAAGAAATAAGGCTTAGCCTGATTATCTCACGTTATGGGTGAGATTCAATGGATTGATTAAAGAAAGCATAAAAAATTTTCTCTTGGTCAACATATTCAATTTGGAAAATCTTATATAAAATTATTACCTAAGGAACTTATGTATGATGACTTGTATGTTTAAAATTTCAAAGTTTGAAAAGTCCTAGAAAAGAAGTTATACTAAAAATATGGAGATGACCTATATAAAATTCATTTCATGATCATTCATAACCCCTAACATCCATAAGTAATGTCTCCAAACATATGGCAAACTAAAGTATGCAATTTTTACCTAAGGTGTTATATGTCTCCATAGATATCTAAAAATTTCATTGTCTAAAACATCTAAGCAAATAAGTTACAGTGGGACTTCCAAACAGGTTTGTCTGAAGCTAATTTTAGGAGTATTTAGAAACCATAACTTTCACCAGACATATCTCTAAAATTATAGAGAACCAGATTTTGAAATTTTTACCATGGGTATATAGATATTTCATCCCTATCTCTCAATATTTCACAGTTTAAAACTTATTAAAAAGTATGTTATAATGAAAACTCAAATTGACATGTTTGAAGTATATTTTAGGAGCATTTAGGAAGCATAATTTCCTTAGTGCATGTCACTGCATATATAGAAAACTAATACTTGAAATTTTTCCACATGCACATTATGATATTTCACTCTATCTCCTCAAAATTTCATGCTCTAAAACAACTCAAAACAAAAGTTACTATGGAAATGGGAACTTGATTCATCTACTTTGAAACGCCAAGACTATTTCTGAACTTCTCTTGTGCACGTGAGATCCCTTCTTGCTTAGATGGTCTTCAAACAATATTTGTGCATTTACTTATGGGTTAATTTAAAATAATATTTGATATCTCCTCATTCCTATGTGTTAGAGGGAGTGAGATATACCATTGAAAAAGTCTCGAAATAAGATTTTCGACCATTTATCCTATGCTTTCATTAAAGCTAGGTATTTAGAGTAAAAATACCTTCACATATAGGGAATCCAAATAAGGAATAAAGAAAATAGGTATCCAAACACTATTGCCAACCGTGCTCATCTTGTAATCTTTACCTTGGACATATGTACTCTCCCCTTGTCTTAAAAATCAACGGAAACAATATTTACAATACCCTATGCCCAACATTCCCATTAGTTCTAATCATACAAATCTATCTATGCGCGAGAAGCATGCATTTTTAATGTCATCGAGGAATCTTTACTCAAAAACCATAACGTGGAAGAATGAAGGTTGTTATCATTCAAAACTAAAAATAAAAAATGTTTTCCTTGAAACCCTTTAATCCAATAGCCTACTCAAATTCATAAGCATCTCGTAAGCTAGCTTACAGAACATAAGGGATTCCATTAATTTCGCTAGAAATCCCTCGAAACCCCCAAATCTCAGTTCCTCCTTGCTTTCTCTACAAAATAACTAGAAAAGTAACTCTCTTTTATAGCTCAAGTTAAAGACACTTCTACTTGATTTTCCTAGTTTGAAAATAGATTTCACAAACCCCCACTATTTTTAAACCAATCAAAATGCTTCCTATAAAAATTCACTCGAAACTTTCCTTTACTCTCAATTGTGTGTATCCATTTCTTGTTGAATGCAAAAATAGTTGCATTCTAGCCACCCTCAATATGAGATTTTATGGGTCAAATTAGTAAGTTTGATGTGGATACTTTCCCATACCTCAAAGGAATGACTTGTACAATTTCTAACTACTGGATATACTTATGGAAATTTGGTTGTTCAACTACCAACTCTATTAATAAGTGATTCTTTGAAATTTGAAATATATCTTATATATATTTTTAGCTAGCGGAAAATTATGAGTAAGGTTTTTTTCAACATGTAACAATTTCCACATTTTCCTCTTCCACTTATACAATCATAATGAATGTAAAGTTTTATTAATAGCAAGGGCAAAATTCCATCATTAAACAATTTAACAAAATATCCATGTTAAAATATTTGAGCAATACATGTCACAATTATATTTACAAATTAATATTTAGAAATAAAGTATTACAAACTAAGTATGGTTTCAAAATCATTTCATAGTAACTTTGATTTGAACCATGAGAGAAATTCAAATCTGGTATTACTTATTTTGATATTATGTTGAATAACTAAAATGGAATTTCCTTCATTTATAATTCTAATATAGATTTTTACTTTAATTAACTAGTGACTTACAAAAAATATATTAAAATTATTAATTATAATATAATAATTCGACAAATAATTACCTTAATAATTATGAGCTACACTAATAATATTAATTATAATTTATAATTAATAATTTCAAAATATTGTATTTTAATGTATTATTTCCATTAAAATTTAACTTATTAATATTAATTTTTATTAATATAATAATATTGTTATTAAATATAATAACAGTACAATAGTTTTTTTATTTTTGTAATTAAGATAAAAATATCTCTATAAAAACAACCAATATTATAAATACTATGTGTATCATATACCAAGACAGGGAATATGGCAATATGTGTGTCATATACCAAGACAGCAGGGAATATGGCAATGGTGTTGGAAACTCTCTTACCACTTTTAATATGAAGTTATATTCCAATTTCTTTCCATAAACAATATAAAAGGAAGAGAAAATTTTAGAACTATTATTTTTTTTTATTGTTAAAACAATATAACATGTAAACATTAATACTCGTCACATATGCATTTTTGAATTGTCATTATGATTTTAGATGTCAACCTAAAATGTCTATCCGTCATACAGGAATATCGTTCACTATGTTTAAGCATAAACATATACATTTTATAAAGCGCATTATAA
>APFE031567236.1:0-13084 GCA_000404065.3 Pinus taeda | reverse complement strand
TCTTAGCTTGCTCGTTGGTCGATCTCCTTTCCTGGTAAGGTGCAACATTATGAAACTGAGCAGGTGAAGTTACTTGCAAAAATTCACCTATTAGTCTTCTTGGAAATGGCCCCAAAGGGGGGTTATGAGCAAATCCCATCCTCAACAAAGGACATTTAGTAGCATGATACCCCTTTTTCCTACACCCTAGATACCAAAATACTCTTTAGGCTGATAAATTTGAAGGTTATTTTTTACTGTAATAAACATCTTCACGGGGTTCACTCCCTTTTCTTAGCTAGTATGGATGGTACAACTAATGAGCATGCTTGTGCTAACGTAAAAAGTGAAAAATGTTTCTCTTTTATATTTTATTAGAAGGTTATGCATTATTTTTTTACTAGAGTGCTTTTTTTGACCAAGCCAAGAAAATTACTGAGCATTTGTACTCTGGAATGTTGTTATATTCATATTTTTTATGATATTTTTTTTCATTGTTATAATTTAGTGGGTATCCCATAATTTTATTTTATCCATCACTTTGGCATCTTATTTCCCATTACGTAGATCATAACACATATTTCCTAGTTGTCCTTGCTAGATTTTGCAAAGCAATTACATCCTATAACCCTATTTGATTGATTCACATGTCAATTTGGAGACTCTGGAAACCTCAAGAAAATTGATGGATTTCAAGAAAATGGTATTTCCAGGATGGGTCATAAATTGGTTATTTGTTCAAAGTAAAATAGCATAACATGTATATCTTATATGGATGTTTGACATGCTTTGTGGAATATTTATACTCCAATGGTTGTAAGTGCTCACAATTCTTGCAAAATTTTGTACTTTTTGGTTACATTTGGTGTGAAATGCTCTCCTGCATTTCTATATTGGTTCTATTCCTAGAGGCTATTTTGTAACCTTTTTCACTTGCTTTTTAGCATCTGGAAATGTTTCCATATTGTAATTCTCTAACTTGATTAAATTGTTGAAACCAATTAAGGAATACTTTGGCTTAAGTGGAGATGAACTAAAGGTAGATTATGTTCAGAAAATTTTGTATTTGAATTCTTGCTATACTAAATAATTTTAGATTACTCATATCCATCCTTTGCTTGAGGTATTATATTAGTTTATGGAGTATTATGGCCATTTTCTCTTCTAAGAAATAAATATTTTAATATCTAATTATTTTATAGGTAATCACATGTATTTTATCTTGAGAGCTAATCAAATATCTCTTTGAAGCTGAAATAAATACATAGAACATCAAGCTAAGTCTCTTTTTCTGATATGTATATTTGATTATCAAGGGAATTTTATCAAACTAAATCTTGTGTATACAAATTTTGAAATACTTATTGTTTATCGAAGTTGCATATGGTTTGAGTTTATATAGAAAATACTTCTAGAAATAACAATGTCATACCAAATCCCAAACAGTTATTATATCTACTTAATATAATCTAAACTGCATGGTTAAAGTGAGAAGCATTAACACCTTGAAAAACCATGAATTTGAGTAGTTTTGGCAACAAAGCATTATCTCAATGTATTAAAAAGTTTTTTCTTACTATTATGCAAAAACTCTTGAAGAGTACATGAGACCTTGTCATATTTCCTTTTCTTTACTCTTTTAGAAGAAAGGATATGATTGATTAACTTCTCTATCAAGCTTTTCAAGAGGACTTCCTTGTAGATAAACTCAAGCCTTTCTTCAAGTCTAACCCTGTGCCAAAAAATCAAGATGTCTGGCCTTAGTTTTGTTCCTAGAGGTTATTTTGAAACATTCTCACTTGTTTTTTAGCATTTGGAAATGTTTCCATTTTGTAAATTTGTCATCTTGCTTAAATTTATAAAATATTTGTGATTTTTGTTTCCAAAATCCAAATGTAATTGGCACAAATTTCACTATTGGACGGAACAAATCTTGTGGTTTGTGCATAAATGATCAGACTATTAGTACACTTCTGTGTAATTTGAAGTGTATGCTGGTAATATTTATTGTATCTTCAGTAATGCTGGTTTTTATGCTGAGAGACAAATTGATCTTTTGCAATCATAAAATAAGTAAATTTGTGCATCAAAAGGACAAGTATTATAGGGATTATATTTGGAGCTTTCTCCTGTACATTAAACTGCTTATTTATAGAGTCAATTTATTTGCTCATAAATGGGTTTTGACAATGAGAATATAAAATCACTTTTGGAAAATATTTATGTCATGCCACTTTGTAAATTGGAGACATTAAGTGCCTACTATATTCCTTTGAGAAATCTCTATGTTTTTCAAACTGACTAAAATAAAAATTATTTGAGGTTTGAAAGCATCAAGAGGGCTAGGTACACTAATGAATAAGTTTGGGTGTTTCAACAGGACAATAGGGTTACACTTCTTCTTTATAAGTTCGATGGATTAATTATGAGGGAGTAAGAGTGGACTGTTATTTTATCTTCAACAATCTACTTTTAGTAGTTTGCACATTGTTTTCATTTGTTAGATAGTTTCATTTCACTATTAAGTAAAAGAGAGTGCAAAAATCATGGCATTGTCTTCATTAAGAGAATTCACACATCAGAACCAAAAAGCTTAAAATCTTAATTGAAAGCATGATATACAATTCAATTTGTAGCTTTGGTTGTTCACAACATTTATTCAATTGTGCTTTGGTGACATATCTCTCACATGCCCGCGTGGACACTTTTCAAGGTTACAAAGAGCCTTCCCCATATTACAAAGGCTTATATTATATGGAGCATGCCTACATCAAATGTGATTAAACTTGAGATCCTGGATGTGGACTATGTAGATATTACCTTTTTCTTCCCTTCATTAGTTAATGTCTTTGGCTGTTATAGTTTCCTCCTACATTGCAAGATTTCATGCTTATGAAATAGCCACCACATGAGTCTTAGTAAATATATGTTCAATGGTTGGTAACATTTTTGCAAGCAATTTTGTTATCTATTTATTTTTATGTTATTTCTTTATGAGTATAAATATTTTTTGTTAGGCTTACAATAGAAATTATATATAATGACTACATAATTGCTGGTAATCACAGAGAGGAAAAGTTAATCTTTTAATAGACTCTTTGAATTTTCAAAAAATACCCAGCAAAAGATTCATCATATGAAGCAATAAGATTAAACAACAACACTAGTGCATTTACATATCAACTGTCTATTAGTGATACAATTTCAATCATTAACATTCACCACGAGAATGTAGAAATCAAGAATTGTTTCATATCTGATTGACCACACATCCAAAGTGAGTATTGAATTCCTAACGAAGGCTCAGTGGTAATAACTAAGTTTTCTTTAAATTCTTGCTAACGAAATTAGGTCTAATGAAATCAAAACCCTTAGATAAGATATCTAATATCAATGTAACAATATTATTCACCATGCTATACATAATTTATTAGACCGAGTCTATGTAAATTGGTAAGAGATCTTCAAAGACAAGATCACTCAAACAAACGTCATGAAATAAGATAAAGATAAGACAATTTTAATGTCCAAACTATGTTTGACAGTCAAATCAACACCAAATGAAAAATTCCTAGTGGAAAATACATCTGGGATATATTTCCTTGTGAACTACCTAACATATAGAAGCATTTTCCCCTAAAAAAATCTTACATGAAATTAAATATATGTGAACACTAAACCAATACGGATTGGAGAAGAAAAGATAATGAGGCAAAAACCTTCTTTGAAGCTTCTCAATTGTATTATTCCCTTCATCTGGGAAATGGCTATGAAGCTGTCAGCACTGATATGACTGAGAAGTTCATCCCATACTAGATATAATTTAGTATTCAAATGGGAAAAGCTCATAAATAAAATTCCATTTGGAGCTAGAAGGTAAAGAGAACTCAGTTACATTATGCCAAATTTATAGATTATATAACCTTTCCAACTTAGGTTGTCTCTTAATTTCTAAATACGCTCTTTCAAGTTTAAATAGACACATATTTCATGGACTTTGACATCAGATAAGATAAATAATATTAATGTCCAACAAATAAGAAAAAAAGTAGGTCAATGGGGCCAAAGAAAGTAAAATTAGCAATAGGCACCTCCACGAGTCCCTAAGGCTACTCTGAAATCATAAACCAAGTTACATTGATTAATACATAAGGAAGGGAAATAATATTAAGATCAAGTATAAAGGATTGAGAATTGCTAATTTCAAACAACTTCCTTGAGGTCGGATTTAAAACTATAAACTATGCTCCCATTTTTTCAAATGAAAAATCCCCTATGTTGTTCCTTAGAATTCAATGAATTTGCAAAATTATTTATAACACTAAAGAGTAGAAATCACAATTTTTGACTTAATGAAAATGTAAATGGAAGTTGGAAATATTTTATTATGCCTTGATTCTTTCAAGAAATAACACCATTTAACATTGGTTTAGATAAAAAAGAGATGGATTTATTGAGGAAAAAAATTAAAGATATTTAATATACTGCAAACAAACAAAAACATTACATAAACCCCATCCACAATCCACATTCTAACATAACTTAACTCCATACTATACATGCTCTTTTGAACTTTTGAACATGACATGACAATAGAAAAGCATCACTAGAGGCCCCAAAAGGCTAAAAAGTATCTAACATTAGTTGGAGAGTCTTTGAAATTACTAAATATATACTTATTTACACATGTTTAAAATCGCTCAAATCTCCTCACATGCCTTAAAATCCTCAAATTTGTCCCTAGCCTTTAAATAATTTGGGAAATATATTATTCTCAACATTATAAAAGCACTCAAATCCTTTCTACCAAGAACACTTTTTAAATGACCCATTCAAAATAAAAACTTTGATGGCTTCACCCAATTCATGAACAACATGATGGTTATCTTTCTAAATCTAAAAACGTCCTTTTGTAAATGTATAATAGAAGTGAGCACATTTTGTTCTTTTTTGTAGTCGCGACGTTGCATACATCCATCATTTTGTGATTACAATTTTTTCACTTCAACTTGTTGGATAAACCCTGTCAATGAAAATGTAGATATTGATTGCATGTTGTGGAGTAATGACCCAACACAATTATGGTATAACTGCAATTTTTTGCAAATCCAAGCTTCTTGGAATATGAATGAAAAGTGGATAAAAGTAAACATAATTCTAATTGTGACACTTGTGGTCTCATATGGACGTATCTCATAGGTTGCTACCCAAATAGAATAACCTCTTAGGTGTTACAAGATAGGCTTCTGTGGCATTCACTAACAAAAAACACTTGAATTTTTGGGAATGCATACAAGAGAATTGCTTCCAAAGTTAGATTGAACTTATAGCCAAATGTTTGGACTCAAGGCATTAAGCCTATCATATTCATGGTTGCAAATCTAAGTGGTTTGTTAGTATGACTTGAAACATAAGGTATGCCTTGTTCAAACTAGAGAGTGACGAAAGGGCCAAATTCAAAATTTTATGTAAGTTTATGGAGGCCCCAATAAACCTATTGTAAAGTTGGTATTCATTTATTATTCAACATTTCTAAGTGTAGAAGCAGTAATTTATATTACAAAGTAAATAATTCCAAACTGGAAAACATTTAGATCAAGATAACATATCACACCTCTTCATCTATGCTCTTCTTCCCTATGCTAAAGACTTGTAGCATTTCCTTTATAACCTCCCGTATAAATGCTCATATTAAACTACATCTAAATGCACAAAATATTGCATATCTACATCAAAAAAAAATATAGCTAGTTCTAGTTAACGCGTTTTAGCAAAATAACGGTCATAAATTGGCATTGATGGAGCATGAGGTCGGTTGAATGGTGCGAACATATATATTGCATCCCGCGGTTAGGGTTATTGTCCGCAAATAACATTTACTTGAGGAAGAGATCAAGCAGTGAAATAACCGTCCTGCAATTGCGTGGTGCTAACTTTGTAAATTGTCAATAATTTCAAGGTTGAAACCATGTTGCGTGCGATAAAATTGCTGTGCCGTTTTTGCAGAACATGTAATGCGCGCTTCGTCGAAAGAAATGGTATTCTTTCAGAGAAAGAAGCCGCTGGAATAATGAAATGCATCGTGGAAACTCTCCGGTACTGCCATTCAGAGAGAATTATTCATAGAGACATAAAGCCATCCAGCATTTTCATATCAAACGGTGCGAACTCTGGCTCGTCATGGGTTGCCAAACTTGGAAACTTCGACCGAGCACTTCAGCGTAAGTTGGAAAATTATTATACAACATTAATCCGAATTTCGATTTCATTCTTGGCATACATTTTTAATAGCGGTTGGCATTGATTATGAGTCGTAACCAAGTAAAGTCATGCAATGCATCTTGCATAAAGTTGAAGCACTCAGCTGCTCGTTAATCCACTCAAAGAATCAAATTAAAACCTATCTCGACGAAATTTCCATAAAGGAGGTATATCTCAATTAGATTTATATAAAGTTAGTCATTGTCATAAATGATCTTGAACGATATTTTACAGCCACAGGTGGAGTTTTACCCTGAGCAAAGGTGGGAACATTGGGATATTCTGCACCAGAAATGCTAATCGGAAATGGAAATGGGTACTCGTACGAGGTGGATATATGGAGTGCGGGAGTGGTATTATATTATATTATCTGTGGCAGGACACCGTTTGAAGCTGAGAATGAGGATGCCATGAGCATGTATGAGCAAATAACATTAATAAACTTTTGTATATTCATTTAAACTTTTGTAACATTAATAAAATTCATTTATATTTTTACACTTCTCTGTGGCAGGACACCGTTTGAAGTTGAGAAAGAGGCTGTCATGTGGATGTATGAGAAAATTCAAAACACGGAGGTAGATGTGGGTAGCGGTGTGTGGGGTTCCATATCTGATTCTGCAAAAGAAGTCGTCCTTGGAATGTTGGAGAAGGATGTGCAACAATGACTTTCTTGCGATGAAATTTTGAGTGAGTGGGCTGTGATTTGCTTTAGGTTTCGCAAAAATAGCATTATAAATTTATATTGGAATTGGAATGGTCTTCTTGCGATTGGATTTAATGGGTAGAGCGATGAATTAGTCATGATTGATGCAGGCCATCGTTGGATTATGGGCAATGCAGAGATGGATGTGGCTTCTAGCGCCGCCTTTAACACAGAGATCGTTGCTACCTCTAGTTCGACCTTTAACACAGAGATCGTTGCTACCTCTGGGGTCGACGATGAAGTGGCTTCTAGCTCCGCCCTTAACACAGAGCTTGTTGCTACCTCAGCGGTCGACGGTGAAGTGGTTTCTAGCTCGGCCGTTAACACAGAGATCGGTTCTACCTCAGGTCGACGATGAAGTGCGTTCTAGCTCCACCGTTAACGCAGGGATGCGTTCTACCTCAGGGGTCGATGATGAAGTGCGTTCTACCTCCACCCTTAACACATAAATCGTTGCTACCTCAGGGGTCGACGATGGCGGCCAAGATTGAGTACATACCTTTTGATAACAATGCAACACAGAAATCGTTGCTACCTCAGGGGTCGACGATGGCCGCCAAGATTGAGTACATACCATATTATAACAATGTAGTGAGGACAACTTATATCATATAGTGGTTTTGAGGGTGAAGGATTACGAAAATAGATAATTGCACTATCTTTATATATATGTTTCCATTTGTTTTAATCTCCGAAAATTTCATGCATTATTTGGCATTTCCTTAACATGATTTGATATATGCACATACAAAATTTGCTTATTTGCAATTCATGTACACTACATACATGGTTCTTTGCAATTCGTGTACAGTATATACATTGTTATATATAATATTTGCAGTTTGATACATGTACACTATGGTTATATATAACATTTGCAATGTGATACATGTACACGATATACATGGTTTCTTGAGCGAGATTGTGGAGTTTCTTATGGTTAGAAATGCTTGAGTATAATAGTTATCTTGTTTTTATTTTACTTATAAATAAAATTTTATTTTAAATTTTAAAAAATTTAAAAAAAAAAAAATATAAATAATTATAATTTGAAATTAATATCAATAAGTTTTAATAGTAAATATGGTAATGTAATTTTAAATATATATAATTTTCAATTACATTCAATTACAAATTTAATTGATATTCAATCATATTTATAATATTTTAGATTTGTATAAAAACATTTAAATATGGTGGAGTGTATTGAAAATAAAAATTTTTTATTTTTGGAGATGAAAAAAGCATTAAAGTTTGATATGTAGAGAATATAAATTAAGAATTACATTAAAGATGATTTTTTTATTTTATTTTTTTTTACAGATAAATCAAAATAATTCCAATATTTAAATTAGGAAAAAAATGTTAAGTTGAAATTTGATTCTCATTTGGACAAATTTCCACGAATGTTAAAAGAATTTTAACAACTAAAGCAAAGAAAAAAGAAAGTATTCATCCCACATGCATCATCATACATGTTCTCCTTTCACTCTCATATGTAAATGAGGTGAAGGAGGCTCTATTGTACTTTTAAGTAAATGTGCAGGAAGAGAGTATGGTTTGCATATGTAATTTTCTTTAATTTGTATGTTTTTACTATAAGTAAAGTTATAAGGAATTAAGGTCAATGCCAAATGGATCACAAGAAATATTTTTTACTATAAGTAAAGTTATAAGGAATTAAGGTCAATGCCAAATGGATCACAAGAAATATTTTTTACTATAAGTAAAGTTATAACATTGTGGTTCAGAATATCAAGTTAATGAACATAAAGTCCCATAAGGACCTAAAGGGCCATTAAGACTAAGTTGTTGACTTAAAGCTAACTTGCTAACATAGTCATTAATTTAATAGAATTTCATTTCATAAAATAGATTCTAGGATTTATAAAAACCCACATCATAAAATTCAAGGCTACAATCTTTATTCTATACATATCCCAAAAATCTAATTATATTCATTAAATCTCTTTAGGATGATATGGATTGATACATATCCCAAAGATCTAACTATATTCATTAAATATCTCTAATATTGTATCGATGGTTGTGATCTCAATGAGTATCTTAGTTCAAATTGTAATAATACTTGCAATGCCACTAGGTATCATTCTACCAATTACAACTTGTAAGTTGCAATGAGAAAGTTTTACAAATAAAAATTGAGTATATATTTTAAATTCATAATTAAAAAATAAACAAGCATAACTCATTCACTCCCCCTCTCTATAGTGTCACTCAAAGCAAACATGACAATTTCACTCTCATATACATTAACTTAACTAATTTCTTCATAACTATTTTCACAAAATTTATTTACAACTATTAGTTCAAAAAAAAAGAACAACAAAATTAAAAAGAATTGCAATTACTAGATTGAAAAATATTGGACTTAATAAGAGTTTATGGAATATAAATAAATAAACAAAATATTTTAAACAATTATTGCAACTTAAAAATCAACTTCTACATTGTACACATTTATTTAATTTTATTCATTTTCAATCCAAAGCCCTATAAGCTATAGTATAATCAATATTATTATAATATATTATTATAACAATAACAATAAAGACCAATTATTTATGATAATTAATAAGTATACAAATAATAGAAACTATATTTTTATATATTTATGTATTTATGATTATTATATTAATGTTATTATAATAATATAAACTGTTGTTGTTGTTGTTGTTGTTGTTGTTGTTAGGATTTAGTATTTTCAATAGTTATTTTAGGGTTTGTATACATTGGGTTTATAATATTAGTCCTTTTTGTTTATTATTACCTAAGGGTTTAATACTAAAATCCCAAGGGATTATGAACCATCGGGAATAATATTAAACAAAAAGGACTAATATTATAGACCCAAGGAACTAATAAACCCAACTCTTTAATATTATAAACTTAAGGAATTAGTGAACCCAACGGATCAATATTAAAAACCTAAGGGATGAAGAAGCACAAGGAATTAATATTACGAACACAAGAGAAACATAAAGATGACCATGTTTGATATTATAAACCCAAGTTAATAATAAACCTAAAGGATTAATACTAAAACCCCAAGTTATTATGAACCGAAGAAAATAATGTTAAATCCAAGGGGGTAATATTATAAACCCAACAATGGTAAACCCTAATATAAATATTAGAAAGACAAAAATAAACATGGCTTATTTTCATGGTGAGAGAATCCTTGATCTGAAATCACTCGTAAATGACCTCGGAGAATTAATGAAGGTATTATAGACTCATGTGCTGGGGTGTGCCTATGTTATTCTATGCAATGATTGATAAGATTGCGAAATACACAAACACTAAAATAGTAAGAGAAACACATTAAGCAAACACATAAATATAACAAGTTTAATAAGGATTTCATCGAATCCTCCTAGGCTACGACTCTTGGTCCAGCCTTCACTGGTGGCCTTTCTATTATGTCTGAAAGCAGAGTTTTTACAATAAGGAGCTCAATTTGAGTCTCACTTAACAGATGATGATCAGTAGGATTGTACCTAGATTCCCCAAGTCAATAGAGTACACAGACTCCCCTTACTGAATCTCAACCTCTACTGGTCTCAGTGGTATGAGTCTAATTTGGTATTGAATACCTGACAGGTATACACAGAAGAGTTGCTTGAACCTCTCAAGCCTTCTCTAGAGTTCACAAACACTCAGACTCTCTCTGTCTCTATATTCTCGATGCTGCCTTTGCTCTGCATGTCAGCTCGACTTCTCTATTCTCTGCAATTTGCTTCTCTCACTTTTTGCTTCTCTTTATTTTCTTTCTCTTACTCTCTATCTGTTCGTGGCTTAAAGCCAATCTGCTTCCTGACTATTCGTTTCCGCTACCTAGCTTCTTGGATCTCCTTCCTCTGTCTTCTTGAATTCCCCTACTCTCTCTCATCATCACTGTGTAACACTTCACGGAGAGGTGGTCACCTGTTTCCTCACAAAATGAGTTTCAGTTCTCTTTGAATGGTCGTTATTTCCATTTCTCCAAGATTTCCTGTGAAAATAATTCCTCTCCCAAGTCATCGGTCATGTTGGACCTCAAATATCATATGACTCATCCTATTTCTTCGTCGAATCTGGTCAGCCATTGGATCATTTCTCCATCGTTGATCTAGAGCCTCTAGATCCTATGGTCTCCGTCCATATCAGGCAAGTAAGTAGCATGACTTTTACCCGTCCGATGTGAGCAATTTTTCTCTCTCATCCGTTGGACACGTGTCACCCAGTGTATGGAATCGGGCAGGACTCAATCAAACCCGCTTACCAATTAAAGCCCTTCCGATACCCTACCAGTTTTAGCGCGGGACCCGCCTTCTAATGGAATCAGCGATTTCTGTACGGTTTTATGCTTTCCTCATGATTGAGTGCTTCGAGGCTTTCCTTCACTAAGGGGGATGCCCTGTGATACATGATTAGTGCTTTAGCACTAATCGTGTATTAGAAAATGCCTCTGTTTTTGGATTTGACCTCCCGTTTGTCAATTTGTGCAAGTGTACGGTCACCATGGGCCAACGGTCTATGCGCTTTGACTAAGGGTCCTCGTTGTTTTGTGCTGACCGAAAATTGCCATTGTTTGGAGGTTATTTTTGATAAGCTTGATATCCATAAGACTTTGAAGCTTTACATAATTTGAAACAGGCATGAAAACTTAGACAATGTTTAAGGATCCAATTCGGATCACAGACTTCCCACTGAAAAATATTTTGGACCACCAAAAGTTGGTTTTCAAGCATCGACTAAGTGAGTTTATAGCTGTCTCACTTGTCCAATCTCTATCCATTTTTCACTGCTTGGCTTTGAACCCTTGAGTCTGACCCTGAGGTACTCACCATCTCCCCTGCGTGTCGTCCTCACCTTCTGGTCTAGAACTATATTCTTGCAATTCATTGAAATATTTAGGTAACAGATCATCAATAGAAGGAAATTGGCTCTGCTCTTTGGGATCTTCAATTAATGAAGGTTCAAATAGTCTCAAGCTATTTGCATTAATGACTGAGTAGATGTGCATGTAAGCTAGTAAATCAACACGAAAAGCATTCTCACCAATTTTCTCAAGTATCTTGAAAGGTCCATACCTTATTGGCTTTAGCTTTTTACCTCCACCTCACATTTTTTCTTTGTTGATATACAACTAGACTTGATCACCAATGTCGAAACTATGCTCCATTCGATGCTTGTCATGCCTTTTCTTGTACTTTGCTTGGCTCTTTTCTAGTTGTTCTTGTACCACCTGGTGAATCTCTTGGATTTGTTTAATGAACTTGGATGCCTTGTCCACATCACTATGTCCATCAACTACTATGTCTTTACCAAAGAAAAAATCCAAGGGAGACATTGGTGTGAAACCAAAATAGGTCTCAAAAGGAGATCTCTGTGTAGAAGAATGTTTAGCTCGGTTGTAAGCATGCTACACATAACATAAATGTTCATCCCAAAGTTTCGGATGCTTGCTTCAATAGCCTCGAAGCAACTGGATCACTGTCCTGTTTACCACTTTTGTTTGTCCATATGTCTATGGATGAAGAAAGGTTGTGCTTTTCTTTAGTTTGGTGTCCATTAGTTCCCACAGACTCGACCAAAACTTCCCAACGAATCGGGAATCTCGATCAGATACAATGGAAGTGGATAATCCAAAATGAACCCATACATGTTGAAATAATAACTTTGCAGTTTGTTCATTTGTAATATGTTTATTACAAGGTATCAAAATACACATTTTGCTGAACCCATCCATAACAACATATAAATAGTCATGACCTTTCCTAGATTTAGGCAGTCCTCCAACAAAGTCCATGGAAACACTTTCCCAAGGATGAGAAGGAACTAGTTATGGAGTGTACAAGCCTAGTTTTCTATTGTTGGGCTTGCTTTTATAACACATGGTACACCCTCTTACATATCTAGAAACTATCTCATTCATTTTCGGCTAATAACAAAATCTTTGCAGCTGTGTAACTGTTTTACTTACACCAAAGTGACCTGATATTAGAGAAGTGTGTGCTTCTTGAATTATCTTTACTCTTTCAGTTTGTGGAATGCATAGCTTCCCACAATGAAGAGTCGGTCCTTAACATGATAACCCAACTCTTCTACTCATTTCCCTTGACTTAAAGTTGC